>CM062293.1:356350168-356472668 GCA_031216915.1 Pictodentalium vernedei
TTAAATCAAGCCCTGCCTCAAAATGACTAAATTCTACTAATTTGGATACTCTTTGCCAAGCACATGTGCCCCGGGTCGACCATGGTTCCACCCGGCAAGTAAAAATTTTAAAATTTGGCATTAAAAGGAGCAATTTCCTGTCTTTGTCCCACGGAAAGCCTCTGTTTGTGTGAGCATTTCTCCTACTTTCAATTACTTTCAGTAACCACTCATCACTTGAAATTTAACCTGCTATTGAAGACAGATAATCTCTTCTGTTAATTAGTTAATGTTTCGCATGGTCATAGTTGTGTATAATCTGTGTGTTGAATAAACACTTCAAATATAACAAGCAAATTCAGTGAATTCATGTCTCCCCGCTGGGCAGCAGTTTCAAGGGGAATTAATGCATCCAGTGGAATACAGTTGAGTTGCAAGTGGAAGTTATTTAGAAGAGACAGAACAGACAGGGCTTCAGACAGTGTTTATCATTTATTTTCACGGAGGTCACTGTCAAAGCAAGTAAAGTGATATGGAGTATAACTGTGAGAATCACTAAAAATTAAGACTGTATGATAAGACATATTACATTAAACTGATGTGAAAAGTGTTAACCAACCTGTAAAGCTTGTGACTGAATGTTAATGAAACCTTGGACGTGATGTCCAGATATAATGGTCTGTATATGGTACTGGGAGAGTCTGACTTTGTAGAGTTGCAAAAGAAGTGATGATGAAGACATATTCTGGTCTCACAATGATAACAAAGATACACAAGAAGTTTCGTGAAGATCGGTTCATAAATATGGCTTTTAGTCTCAGGTGTGTTGATGCATAGGCAGATGGACAGGCAGACATACAGACAGATTTTCGGCACAAAATCTCCCACATTCGAACTTGACCTAGGTACTGATAAAAGTAATCCATATATGAAATTTCATTGAAATCGGTTGACTCTAAGGAAAGTTAGAGTCTGGAAACCATCAGCCAATCAAATTTAAGCAACCTAATTAAATATGCGTGGAAAATGCCCATTTTCGAACTTGGACCCACAATTGATGAAAGTGATCTACTACCCAAATTTTATCGAAATCGACTGACTGTAAGGAAAGTTAGAGTCTGGAAACAAAACACACGGAAGGTGTGCACTAACTGTGTATTAGTAGTAGCACTGAATAAATCAAAGTCTCCTTAATTTGCATTATTTTTGCACGAGAACAAAACCCGTATTATATGTGATGTATTGCATGTTACTAAACATTCATACAAAAAATTATTCAAATCCGACCTTTCATACAGAAGTTCTGTACAAAAAACTGATTACACCCAATTTCGGAACAAAATGGCCGCTGGTGGCCATCTTGAATTTTGGACCAAACCCCCAAAACACATATTTTGGTCTCACAATGATAAAGATACCCAAGAAGTTTCGTGAAGATCAGTTCATAAATATGGCTTTTAGTCCGAGGTGCATTGACGCACGGGGCAGATGGACAGGCAGACAGATTTTTGGTACAAAATTTCCCACATTCGAACTTGACCTAGATATTGATAAAAGTAATCCATATATGAAATTTCATTGAAATTGGTAGACTTTAAGGAAAGTTAGAGTCTGGAAACCGTCAGCCAATCAAATTTCAGCAACCTAATTAAATATGCGCGGAAAATGCCCATATTTGAACTTGGACCCACAATTGATGCAAGTGATCTTCTACACAAATTTCATCTAAATCCAGTCACGGTAAGGAAAGTTAGAGTCTGGAAATGAAAAAACACGGAAGGACACCCCAAATTTAATATCTCCAGCTTTTTTCAAAAAGGGGGAGACAACAATAGAGACTCAGTCATGGGATTATATTCAATGTAATACCAGGTGTAAATTGACAACTCTGAGTTAATTCACTGGTAGATAAAACGGATCAAAATGGTGAAAACTGAAAAAACAGTGTCTGAAATTTTTCTTGGGATGGGGGTGGGGGCGAAAATTTTCCAGGGGGGGGGGGGGGGGGGGGGGGGGCACTGCTCCCCCCCCCCCCCCCCCCCCCCCTGCCATACTTTTCTACTGTTCAAAAATAAATTTTCAAGAATTAATACAAGCAAATTCTACAATTCTTGCCAAATTCTACTTGTGGTTTACTGTTCAATGTGACCACTATTTTAAGGGAGGTGGAGGGAAAGTGTAAGCCTCATGGGAAATCAAATCATTTTGGCTTGTACCGACCAGTTAGCATAAATTGGTTTTGTAGCACATTGGTTTTGTAGCACAAGTCATAAACAAGAGCAACGCAAAGCGTGGCATATGCCCCCTCCTGCAATATCATGGATAGAATTACAAAAAAATCTCAAGATCAGTCTTGCAAAACTTTAGTTATAGAGAGGAAACCAATTTCAAGTGTATTTAACATTTTAGGTCACTGTGACCTTGACCTTTGGCACATCATGGTCAAAATAAATAGGCTTCTTCCACTCATCATACCTAACCCACATATGAAGTTTGGTAAAGATAAGGTTGGCACAACTTTAGTAAAAGAGCGGGAAACCAATTTAAAGTGTATTTAACATTGGAGGTCACTGTGACCTTGACCTTTGGCACATAATGATCAAAATAAATAGGCTTCTTCGACTCTGCATACCTAACCCACATCTGAAGTTTGGTAAAGATCCAGTTGGTAGAACTTTAGTTATAGAGCAGAAACAAATTTTAATTGTATTTAACAGTGGAGGTCACTGTGACCTTGATCTTTGGCACATCATGATCAAAATAAATAGGCTTCTTCCCTCATCACATCTAACCCACATTTGAAGTTTGGTAAAGATCTGGTTGGTAGAACTTTAGTTAAGTGAGGGAATGCAAAGTTAACGGGGACGGACGTCACAAGACATGGTGATAACATAATTGCCCCTCCTCAAAGAGCATAAAAATCAACACACTGTTAACTTACTCTCTGATCCCCATGAGAAGTTTCCAGTATCCATACGAAGTGCACGATATTTCTTGTTGCCACCTCGAGTTCTTACAGTATGAATCTTCTTGGGACCAATCTAAAAGACAAAATGGAAACACTATACCTGACTATACTGCGATTATTGAGTGTATTCAATGTTACCCAAAATAGAATACAGATATTTGGAAATGTGTGAGGAAAAACAGCAAGGAATCTGGCCTACACTATCAGGGGTTCTTCTTCCCTCTTTGGGAAAGGGTCTGGGGTCCAAGCAATTGGGAAAATTCCTGTCATGAAGGATCTAATTGGGAATTTGTTTGGAAGAATAAGAATGAAAGTGTCAATGACACTGTAGCTCAACTTGTCAAGACATGTACATGCATAGTATGTGACACAGCATTGACAAACATCTAGGTAATGTGCAAACTGTGCTAAAAGTTTTTGGGTTTCGGCAGCCATCACGGTTGATAGATCATGCCCAAAAGGGGACGTTCTCATCTAGGCATTATACAGAGGCATCCTACCAAGTTACAATGAAATCCCTTCATAAATACGACCTATATGTAGACTGTGCTAATGGTTTTGGGCTCGGGCAGCCATACCGATTGCCCGATCGCGACCAAAAGGGGACGTTCTCATCAGACAAGAACTGCGGGGGTGTAGCCCGTGCTAAAGGAAAATGTGAACAGACGTCACAGACTCACAAACTAACAGACTTCTGCACGCGTGATGGCAATAGCTTATCTTGACTATGTCAAGTTAAGCTAAAAAACTGAAAATTTGAAATAAATCGGTCAAGGCAAACTAAAAAACGAAAAAAGCTGGGCTAAATTCCCATAAATAAAGGGCCATAACTCTACTGCAAATGGGCCGCTAAAACGGAAATCGAACCCATACTGTATTTTGTCATACTAAATCCACATGCCAAATTTAACTCAGCTCAAACCATTACAACTAAAGTTATCGTGCGGAACGAAATGTGGCCAGGGACGGACAGACAGACAGACAGACAGACGGGTGGAGAGACCATTCACATAATACGTCCCATTTTTCAAACGTGTGTATAAAATCAACATCTGAAAAATTTGGTGTCAATCCGTCAAGGCGTTCGGCTTTAAATGAACGGAAACTTAATTTTTTTTTCAATGAAAGTGTCAATGACACTGTAGCTCAACTTGTCAAGACACGTACATGTATAGTATGTGACACAGCAATGACAAACATCTAGGTAATGACCTGATAACAAAGGTACATATAAAGTATTGTAACGGCCTGTACATAAATACTGACCGTAGCCTGTAACAAATGTATAGGTAAAGTATTGTAAAGGTGGGTGACAGTCAGATGCTAAACTAGAAAAGAAATCCCAGAGTGGGTCTGACTGAACACCAAAATATTTGTTCTCAAAGCAGTGATAACAAAGGCACCCCAAAACACACTCGTTCCTGTCCCAAGGGTGAAAACAAAGGCACCCAAGAAGTTTTGTGAAGATCAGTTCATAAATACGAGCTGTATAGAAGTTGTGACAAAAAACTGATTGGACCTAATTTCGGTACAAAATGGCCACTGGCAGCCATTTTTGAATTTTGGACCGCACCCAGAAACCCTCGTTCTCGTCCCAAGGTGATAACAAACGTACCCAAGAAGTTTCGTGAAGATCGGTTGATAAATACAGCTTCTAGCCCGCGCCGTATTGACATGTGCACTTACAGTGTATAAGTAGTACTAAATAAATCAAAATTCATCTAATTTGCATAATTTCTGCACGAGAAAAAAACCTGTACTGTATGTGATGTATTCCATTTTACTAAACATTCATACAAAAATTTATTCAAATCAGAACTTTCATACAGAAGTTCTGTACAAAAG
Organism: Pictodentalium vernedei; assembly: GCA_031216915.1. Lineage (NCBI taxonomy): Eukaryota > Metazoa > Mollusca > Scaphopoda > Dentaliida > Dentaliidae > Pictodentalium > Pictodentalium vernedei. Next base: position 356,354,961 of record CM062293.1, read on the forward strand.
ACTGATTGCACTTATTTTGGTACAAAATGGCTGCTGGTGGCCATCTTGAATTTCGGACCACACCCCAAAACACCCGTTCTCATCCCACGGTGATAAAAAGGTACCCAAGAAGTTTCGTAAAGGTCGGTTCATAAATAAGGCCTCCAGCCTGAGCCTTATAGAAGTTATGTACAAAAAACTGATTAGACCTAATTTCGGTACAAAATGGCCACTGGCAGCCATCTTGAATTTTGGACCGCACTCAGAAACACTCGTTCTCGTCCCAAGGTGATAACAGAGGTACCCAAGAAGTTTCGTGAAGATCGGTTGATAAATACAGCCTCTAGCCTGAGCCGTATTGACATGTGTACTTACTGTGTGTAAGTAGCACTGAAAAATCAAAGTTCATCTAATTTGCATAATTTCTGCACGAGAAAAAAAACCCGTATTATATGTGATGTATCCCATGGTACTAAACATTCACACAAAAAATTTTTCAAATCAGCGCTTTCATATGGAGGTTCTGTGCAAAAATCTGATTACACCTAATTTTGTACAAAATGGCTGCCATTGGCCATCTTGAATTTTGGATCGGACCCCAAAACACTCGTTCTCGTCCCACGGTCATACCAAAGGTACCCAAGAAGTTTCGTAAAGATCGGTTCATAAATACAGCCTCTAGCCCGAGCCGTATTGAATTGTTGACGGACTACTGGCCATGGCATAAGCTTAAATTTGGCTTTGCCAAAGTTGAGCTAAAAATGTCACGAAGAATAAGAAATGTTACCTTCATATTAAGCCAAGAACAATAATACAGAATCTACTACATGTAGTACGTTTTATAACAGTCACATGAAACAAGTCTTTGTAATCTCTATTTATTTATTTACAATGGCTAAGGCCAAAAAAACAAAAAACAAGAGGCCCCAGGGGGCCTGAGGGTGCTCACCTGACATGGTAGTCTAAATATCAAACCAGGAACTTGACTTGAATAAGCTGCATATGCCCCTCCTAAGAAAAGCATATACCAACTAGATGAAGCGATTGTGCCCACACAATACACAGGATTTTCCTTCTATTTTCAGTTCCTGCACTTTTACGTCCCAAAATCGAGATAAATGTATAAAAACAGATTTTTTTTATATTTTTGTTCGGAAGTCCCACCCGGCCCCCAAATTTTCACTGTAAAAAATAATTTTTTTTTGTCTTAAAATTGACCGAAATACATCAAAAAACCCCCCAAAAAATTCCGGATTTTAGTCTCCGGAACGGGACCCCAAATTTTCAGCCTAAATGAGCACCCAGGGACTTGGCTTGAACAAACTTGAATCTCTCTCTCTCCCCCCCCCACCCTCCCCCCAAGGATGCTGCATACCAAATATCAAAAGATTCTTATTGGTAGTCTGAAGGAGAAGATTTTTAAAGAATATTTCCTCATACTGCACTAATTTAAACATTTGGGCTTCCATAGAGAGCCCAAATATGGACCCAGGAATTGATTTCAATAAACCTGTGAAACAATCTTCAAAGATGTTATATGTGAAATTTGAAAGCTTTTGGAGCAGTGGTTTGGGAGAAAAGTAGTCTTAAATGTTTTTCCCATTACCCAGTGTTAAAAAATGCTGATTCAGCACTTTTTCAAAGTCCAAAAAAGTACTCGCATGATAAAACAGATACCAATTTTTTTCTTACCATTCCATTCTGTTGGTCCTAAGGAAGCTTCACACTAAATAAAAATTCTCAGTGCTGTGCAGTTTTGGAGATATGAGCAGTTTAAATTTTTTCTATTTTTAGTTCCTGTGGTTCCCATAGGGCGACAGGAAATTTTTATTTGCATAAATCAACTACTTATGTCCCAATAAAACCTCATGTCAAATTTGGTTAAAATCAGCCTCTCGGTTTGGAAAATAGAAAATTTGGGTGTGGCAAAAATTCTTGCCCCACCCATAACGATGGCAAATATAGCCCCCAGAACTTCTCTTGAACAAATCTGAGTCTACACCCCAAAAGGAAGCTGCACACCTAATATCAAGCCTCTGCTACTGCTGGTTCATGAGAAGATTTTTTAAGATTTACACTCACTTTTTGGGCGTGGCCCTACCAAGGGGCAGGTCAACTTGATTTGAACAAATTTGAATTGACATGTGATAGGGAACATGCACACCAGATTTGGTTCAATTTGGGCGAGTTGTTTGTGAGAAGTCGATGATAATGTTAAGTCACCGCCGGATGGACAGACAGACGGAAAGTGATTAGAAAAGCTCCCCTTGAGCTTCGCTCGGGTGAGCTAATAATGTTGTGGTTTGGGTTACATGCCAGAAAAAAATAGGATCGGTAGGAGGCTTTTTTTAGTTTGTTTTTACATTTTGTGTTGAATAATTTAGTAGGATTATCCTCATATGTGCGAAAGGCAAATTTCCCAATATGAGAAGAGCAGAACAATGGATATTATTCTGCTTAACAAGCCAGCTAGTTCTAGAAACAAGACAGATATTAAAGCAAGTATGGGGCAGGGCATAAAATTTAAATTTTCAAATAACCTATTTTCTGTTTATCCCAATAAACTCTAGAGGAACAATTATCGTGAGAGACTGATGCTGAAGGCATCTGTCCCAAGCGCTGCAGGCGCTAGTTTAAGGTGGGGTGGGGGTGGGGGGGGTGTCTTTGTTTTAATTTGTAAAAGGAGCTATGAAGAGGTGCATTTTGGTGGCTTTTGGGGTGAAAATTATCGGGGGGTTTTTTTATAGAAAAACTTTTTTTTATCAGCATATTGCAAAGTTTTAAAGATACTGGCATACATCCTTCCCATGAATTACTCAAATGTTTCATTTTCCGCGAACTTACAGTGAACTGTTCCTTTTGGATACGGATAGCACTGGACGACCTTGAATGGAATAACTTATACATGTAAGAATGACAGGTGTATTGTTATTAAACCTGGACAGCCAAGCAATCATCAGTTTCATTTTATTTTGGTTGTCATTCTTGGCTGCCAAATTGGGCCCATAGAATAGGGTGCCTAACTTTGATAACATTTATTGTCTGACGATTAATGTTATCAAAGTTAGACACCCTATTCCCTCGGCCCAATTTGGCAGCTGTGGAAAACAGATTGGATCAGGGAACCAGGCCTCGAAATAACAAGATTTTGATAAACCTTCCAGCAGGTTGCCTCATTTGACAATGGTTAACCTGTTGATCGGTTACCTAGATTTTTTCGAAAACCTATTGGTTAACCATTGCATTAAAAGCATTAATACTGACAAAGCTTCTAACATACCAAACTATAGTTCCTCCCAAATTAGTTTGGCATTTAGACACAAGGGACCCAAGGCAGGTGCAGTACAAAACAGATACCACATACATACCACCCCCCCCCCCTCCCCCACACACACACACGTTCACGTATGCATGCATTAACATTTGTTGTTCTTTGCGTTATATGATTTTTGTGTCTAATAAAAATTAAAGAATTTTAATTGTTTATTTTGCTGTGTGGCTTATTTCACATCACATTTGTCTCAAACTGGGAGTGGGAATTGGGCAATTGTCTGGGGATGGGGTCAAGTACCATCGATGGACGTCTGAATTACGAATACATTGAACTTCAGGGCATGGGAGTTGCATTGGCAGTCTCTGATTAACATTGGAAAAGAAACAATTGTAAACTGTATCTACCTTCATCCGAAGAATGTAATCCTAAGTTCCAAACTGAAAGTTTATTTGCGCCACAATGTTTGAAATCATTTGGAAAAACCCATGTTCACAACCATGCTGGCTGTTTATTCAAATGGAATAAGCACGTAAATAAGAAGTCTGCATTGGTGAATAAAAGACGGTTCCATAATGTGTTCGAAAATTTTTCTCATGGATTGGTAGGGTAAAAAGGGGCAGAATGCAAATAATTAACAACAGCTCATTTGATTTTCAATATGTCTCCTTTTTATTGTATTGATGACTTATTTTCAGCTTTGCGCAGTGAGAGAGTTAATACCTCATGTGTGGTAAATGTATTAAAGCAGTTACCTCCGTTTAGCTGTAACAGATAATTGTCTTTCTCAGAATGGTAACAAATTAATTGTTTCAAGAGCCAGAGGGCGGCGCGAGTTGGTACTGCATATCTTCAGTATCATTAATACTATAGATTTATACCCTCACAAGTACAGTAATGATTGAAACACGCTGTATGATAACCACATGAGCATTTTGTTCTCGTTTGTTCACTGCAGTGATTCTTTTAAATCAGTGGGAGGAAAAACGTTGAAAACTTTCCTCATCCCTTAACAACCAAGTTCGTCGGCCATCGGCATGATTTTTGGTTAACCGATAGAGCGTTCGCCTGAAAACAAATCTGCGTAACCGATAGGTAACGGTACGAGCATTTGCCTCTTATTTTGAGGCGTGGGGAACAGATTGAAATTTATTTATTTCGCCGGAATGAGGGCAATCCCTTTTTATTAAAGCAAAGATTGTTGGCATTGTTCAGATGAAAATCAGGAATACAACAAATTAAAATCGCGAAATGCACAGGTTCCATTTCAACGGAGAATATATTTATTTATTTATTTATTGATGTTTAAGGTCACATATTTATGCACAATGGCTAATCATTGACCGTGACAGTTTTATGGGTGGAGGAAGCCGGAGTACCCGGAGAGAAACACCGAGCAACGACGAGCAGATGCCAGCTCCCCAACATTTTAACTCCGCACCGCTGCACAGGCAGGGTTAGATTGGTTGAAGACATGCGTACCATCGACGTGCAGTATGCCTTAGTACACGGCGTCATCGTGCACCCACAAGGGCAATGGAGATGAAGTGTCTTGCCAAGGACACAACGCGGTTGCCGCAGGTGGGATTCGAACCGAGGACCTCTCGGCTTGCAGCCTGCACCTCTACCTACTGAGCAACCGCACCCCCTACACAACACTAGTAAGCATTGTGTGAATAATGCACAATCTGTCCTCTGAATCATTTTTATGCACCCGCTAAAGCTGGAACTCAGGGACAGTCTGTGACCTTCTAGAGGTGGGCAATTTACCAATTTTTTGGTTCAGTTTCTTTTCCAAAGCCAAAATACTGAACCATCACAATCGCAGAGTACTGTGATTTTGGTAATATGGCATTTTCCAGCTTCAGATATTTTGACATATTTGCCACATCAACAGTATGTTTCTAAAAACCAAAATATTCACAAATAAGAGCATGAATAATGTGAAGGAGAATTAATGGGACATGGTTTTGTTTTCTGCTGAATATGTTGAAAATAGACAATATAAGAACACTAGACATAGCCCAGATGTTTTCGATTCTAAAACTTTTTTCTTCGTTCAAATTAATGACTTTAACATATCCATTGGTTTCTTCACCCATGTCATTATAAAATTAAACAAATCCTAATTCACAACATTTAACCTGCAAGTCAGAAATAAAAATCAGGGTTCCAGATTTTTATAATAAATTAAAAAAAAAAACATTTGATTTTTTTAAATTAAATCAGATCTTTTTGAGTGAGTGATTGATTGATTTATTTGTGTTTAAGGTCACATACTTATGCACAAATGCTAATCGTGACCGTGACAGTTTCACAGGCAGAAGTAGCCTGAGTACCCGTAGAGAACCACCGGGCAGACGAGCAACTGTCAGCTCCTCAACATTCTCTGTTCAAGCACTGCTCAAGCAGGGTTACAGCGGTTGAAGACATGTGCACCATCAACATGCAGTACGCCTCAGTACAGGGGTCAGCCTGGCAGCTGATTTTAGGGAGAAGTGACTTCTCCCTCCAGAGACTTTAGGGAGAAGTCAGGGGCCAGGGGGGAGAAGTCAGTGGACATGAAGGAGAAATCAGAAAAAAACAAAATGTACATGATATCATGACAAAATAAATGAACATAGAGGACACCACAGTTGTAGAGAAACAAATAAATAAAAGTTATACAAACATACATACACACACAAAACTAAGTCAGATGGTATATAACAAGAATGTAGGTTAAAATCCCCCCCCCCCCCCCTCCAAAAAAAACCCCTGTCGTTCATGGTTTCTGAATACCCCCTAACTCTTTCCTTAACAGTGATGACTAAGGTTACATTGCAGTTGATTTTGTATTTGCCTCACTGCAGTGGATTTGAAATTTAGTATTACCCATGGTGAGAGTGTTCTTCTCTGTAACAGAAGGTATATTCTTTTTAAAAAAATATATCAAGTGTTTAAAATAAATTTCAAGTTCATATAAGAAGTTGGGTCATTCATGGTTTCTGAATGCCCCAATTGAATTTAAAAGTGTAGTTAAAAAAGTTTTCGATATCCTTCGTAAATTAAGCGTTATTAACAATTTGAGTCAATTTATTTCTTAGGTAAATGACAAAATATATCAGTTGACTCCCTTCCCGGCTGCGCTTGGTAATAATACACTGTTCAGAAAACTGACAATTTCTGCCAACCATCTTACATTGACACGTGCGATTGGTGCTATGAAGGTCTGCCATTCTTATCCATCCTAATATCTGTGATTTCTATTGTAACCTTATTACTTTTAACCCCTTTCTAGCACAACTTCACAAGTTTTCAAAAAAAAACATTCAATGTAAATTGCGGGGCGAATTTCAATGCAACCAATTTTTCAGTGGAACAGAGCTTAACCGCAAGCAATTTCCGACGTTTTATGGATGAACTGTCTCCAACACATTTTTTTTGTTTTGAAACGGTGGTTAACTTTAATAAATTCTAATTAACTCGATGCGTGTGTTGTGTGATTCATTGTTTTTGCTGGCACTTTGTTTTTAAATTTTGTGCTGGTTGCTATCAGTTAGGGCATATTGTTCGAACGACTTCGCCATTACAATTCTTTTCAGAAATATAAAATTGGGCTAGTTTAGGCTATTTTCAGAGCCGTATGACGGATTTTAACAGCAGCCGTGTTTACTTTTGTGAATGCGGAAGCCGGTTTTTTTTTAAAAACAAGAGGCCCCAAGGGGCCTGAGGGCGCTCACCTGACATGGTAGCCTAAATATCAACCCAGAGAATTGATTTCAACAAGTTGCATCTGCTCCTCCTAAGAAAAGCTTATACCAAATATCCAAAGATTCTAACCAGTGGATCTAAAAAAAAAAAAAGAGGATTTTTAAAGAATATTCCTCATATTGAACCAAGTTATAATTCAGGCTCCCACAGGGAGCACATATATGAATTCAGGGACTTGGCTTTAACAAACTTGAATCTCACCCACCTAAGGATGCTGCACACCAAATATCAAAACATTCCGACTGTTGGATCTGAAGAAGATTTTTTAAAGAAAATTCATCATTTTGAACTAAGTTACAATTCGAGCTTCCACAGTGAGTCCAAATATGGACCTAGGGACATGGCTTGAACAAACTGGAATCTCACCCCCTAAGGATGCTGCATACCAAATATCAAAACATTCTGAAGAAGATTTTTAAAGAAAATTCCTCATTTTGAATTTGAACTAAGTTATAATTCGGGCTACCACAGTGAGCCCAAATATGAACCCAGGGACTTGGCTTGAACAAACTTGAATCTCACCCCCCTAAGCATGGTGCATACCCAATATCAAAAGATTCTGCCTGCTGAATCTTGAGAAGAAGATTTTCAAAGAAATTTGCCTGAAATGCACTAAGTTCAAATTTGGGCTCCTATACCGAGCCCAAATATAAACGGGCGCAGGGGGGGGGGGGGGGGGGGGGGGGGGGGGTGTGTAGCGGCTGATTTGAACAAACTTGAATCAGATCCACCCCACAATGTTGCTTACCAAATATGAAAAGATTCTGCCTGCTGGATCTGGAGAAGATTTTTTAAGAAATTGACCTGAAATGCACTAAGTTCGAATTCGAGCTTCTATAGTGAGCCCAAATATGAATCTAGGTAGCCGATTTGAACAAACTTGAATCAGATCCGCCCCACAATGTTGCATACCAAATATCAAAAGATTCTGCCTGCTGGATCTGGAGAAGAAGATTTTTTTAAGAAATTTGCCTGAAATGCACTAAGTTCGAATTCAGGCTTCTATAGTGAGCCCAAATATGAATCCAGGGGGCCGATTTAAATAAACTTTAATCAGATCCACCCCACAAAGTTGCATACCAAATATGAAAAGATTCTGCCTGCTGATCTGGAGAAGAAGATTTTTTGAAGAAATTTGCCTGAAATGCACTGAGTTCGAATTTGAGCTTCTATAGTGAGCCCAAATATGAATCTAGGGAGCCGACTTGAACGAACTTGAATCAGATCCACCCCACAATATTGCACACCAAATATGAAAAGATTCTGCCTGCTGGATCTGGAAAAGAAGATTTTTGAAGAAATTTGCCTGAAATGCACAAAGTTCGAACTCGAGCTTCTATAGTGAGCCCAAATATGAATTTAGAGAGCCGATTTGAACAAACTTGAATCAGATCCACAATGTTGCATATCAAGTATGAAAAGATTCTGCCTGCTGTTTCTGGAGAAGAAGATTTTTGAAGAAGAAACTTGGTGCAGGGTGGGGGAGGGGGTATAATTATATGAACTTATTAAACTTATTTAGGAACATTTAACTAACCTACAGCATATTCCAAAGGTCAAGACACATTGGGAAGTATATTCCCACTCTACAAATTAATTTCAACGGTCATAAACAATGTCTAATTACTGTATTTGAACAGTTAATATGCATTCCATCTAGTGTGAGCACATTTCCAAATTGTTTGAATATATTCCTGACAATTTGTAAATTTTTGATTTAAATCAATGATTTAAAAAAAACAAGAGGCCCCAATCAACCCAGAGAATTGATTTCAACAAGTTGCATCTGCCCCTCCTAAGAAAAGCTTACACCAAATATCCAAAGATTCTGACTGGTGGATCTAAAAAAAAAAAGATTTTTAAATTATATTCCTCATATTGAACTAAGTTATAATTCAGCCCAAAAGTGAACCCAGGGACTTGGCTTTAACAAACTTGAATACCCCCCCCCCCCCCCCCCCCCCACCCCCAAGGATGCTGCACACCAAATATCAAAACATTCCGACTGCTGGATCTGAAGAAGGTTTTTAAAGAAAATTTCTCATTTTGAACTAAGTTACAATTCAAGCTCACACAGTGAGCCCAAATATTGACCTAGGGACATGGCTTAAACAAACTTGAATCTCATCCTCTCCCCCCTCCCCCGAGGATGCTGCATACCAATAAATCAAAACATTCTGACTGCTGGATCTGAAGAAGATTTTTAAAGAAAATTCCTCACTTTGAACTAAGAGTTATAATTCGGGCTACCACAGTGAGCCCAAATAGGAACCCAGGGACTTGGCCTGAACAAACTTGAATCTCCCCCCCCCCCCCCCCCAAGCATGCTGCATACCCAATATCAAAAGATTCTGCCTGCTGGTTCTTGAGAAGAAGATTTTTAATGAAATTTGCCTGAAATGCACTAAGTTCAAATTCGGGCTCCTATACTGAGCCCAAATATGAACCCAGGGGGGGGGGGGGGGGGCTGATTTGAACAAACTTGAATCAGATCCACCCCACAATGTTGCTTACCAAATATGAAAAGATTCTGCCTGCTGGATCTGGAGAAGATTTTTTAAGAAATTTACCTGAAATGCACTAAGTTCGAATTCGAGCTTCTATAGTGAGCCCAAATATGAATCTAGGGAGCCGATTTGAACAAACTTGAATCAGATCCACCCCACAATGTTGCATACCAAATATCAAAAGATTCTGCCTGCTGGATCTGGAGAAGAAGATTTTTGAAGAAATTTGCATGAAATGCACTGAGTTCGAATTTGAGCTTCTATAGTGAGCCCAAATATGAATCTAGGGACCCGACTTGAACGAACTTGAATCAGATCCACCCCACAATGTTGCTTACCAAATATGAAAAGATTCTGCCTGCTGGATCTGGAGAAGATTTTTGAAGAAATTTACCTGAAATGCACAAAGTTCGAATTCGAGCTTCTATAGTTAGCCCAAATATGAATCTAGGGAGCCGACTTGAACGAACTTGAATCAGATCCACCCAACAATGTTGCACACCAAATATGAAAAGATTCTGCCTGCTGGATCTGGAGAAGAAGATTTTTGAAGAAATTTGCCTGAAATGCACAAAGTTCGAATTCGAGCTTCTATAGTGAGCCCAAATATGAATTTAGAGAGCCGATCTGAACAAACTTGAATCAGATCCACAATGCTGCATATCAAATATGAAAAGATTCTGCCTGCTGTTTCTGGAGAAGAAGATTTTTGAAGAAGAAACTCGCTGCAGGGTGGGGGGAGGGGGTATAATTATATGAACTTATTAAACTTATTTAGGAACATTTAACTAACCTACAGCATATTCCAATGGTCAAGACACATTGGGAAGTATATTCCCGCTCTACAAATTAATTTTAAGGCTATAAAAAAAAAGAACCTCTGTTTCTCAGGCCCGCGCGCATGGTCATTTTTGGTGCGCATGCAACCTTTTTATGACACCAAAAAAATCTTTCAAAAAAATTTGAGATATTGTGCTCATTTCGGTAAATTGATATCGATGCGTTCGCAAATTTTAAATTAACACACTTCAGGCTTTTTCTACATCATACCTTAATAAAGTGGGTGGGTTTTAGCAATATTCACGACAGAAAGTGTTTTATTCTGTAAAAGGTAAGTCATAATGACAGCAAGAAGGAAGGTGTCTTTCAGTCTGACAACAAACAGTCACAAAGGGGAATGGTCGATTCGCACCACGTTTGATTCACACCAACCCTCAGAAAGTCTGCAAAGTCAGGTGCTATGTTGAATGGAACACAGTCTCCTGGCATTTATTTTTAGTAACATTTGTATTGTAAATGGCCGTCATTGGGAATTTGTGTACTGTTATTTGAAACCGTTACGAGTTTCCCAGTTAATTTAAATAAATGCATTTGAGATGCAGGATAATTGGATAACTAATAGTAACCGTTGCTCGATATAAAAGTAACAGTCATAGCTGAAAATAAATTGCATATAGACAGGTATGTGCGGTCGAATTGGTTAATAAAAACACGCAAACATTCCTTTTGTATTTCATTTTCAGATTTAAAAAAAATATGATTTATGGATGAACTGCCCGTTCAAATGGGTTGTGATAATTTTGAATATAATGGGGAAAAATTGCGATTCACGATTTTATTAGGCAGGTTGTGAAAGGATTATTTTTTTTGGTAAAATAAATCTCTGAAAGTTGGCACTTCGACATTTGATTTGTCCCAGAGACGTTTCAACCCGAGACATTTCACCCACGAGGCGTTTCGTGACTTTCGTCCTGTGTTATAATTTTCACGTTTCACTTGAAAAACAAACATTCAAACCCCACTTCATTTACGACCCAACACCCCTGTGGTGAATAACCAATATATTTGCGAAATTTTGCGTGGTCCACCAGGCGTTTGGATGGGGGTCAAATTACCACAAACAACCTCTCGGGGAGAAAATAAAAAGAAAAAAAAAAAACCCGCCCACCCGCATGCTTTTTGGGAAAAAATGGCCTGAGAAACAGACAACATGGATTATTAATAATCCATGTTGTTGGTGCATGCCCAGAATACCACTATTAATTCCTAGTATTCCAGAATGGCCCACAGAAACATACCCCTTGAATTGTGGCTATAAAACTAAACCAGTCAATAAAATAAAAGAAAAAAGTTGCCGCAGCCAACAGATGCTCCCCGACTGTTTTTTTCAAATGCAGAACTGTGAAATGGTTTAAGACGTATATAAAAAAAATACTAAAATGTGTGGAAGGGTAAAGGTAACAGTTCACAGTAAACCTGTATTAAAGGCTCTTTGGGAAGGAGAATAAAGTGGCCTTTGAAGACAGGTCACTGCTAAATTAGGGTGAATGTATAAGCAGGTTTGAATATGTATGCCCTGGACAATTAATAAGATACCATAAGAAATGTTTGTGGTGAGACAATGAGGTTCAGTCTGCTGGTTGATCTCCTTATCTTACTTAGAATACAGAAATTTGTACTGTAATCTAGAATCTCTAACTTACAATATAATGAAAGGTGGCTGTAATTATTTGCAATGGATACATTTTACACTGTGAAGTTAGTTAAACTTTACGAAATAATCTGTTCTATATAATTCCATCAAGGAGAGTAATTCATACAAAATCAATCAAGATCAGTGAGGAAAAATCGAAACCTAACCAAAACGAAACTGGAGATTTTTATTTTTCTCCTAAAATAACCGAAACCAAGCTCTAAAATTTAAAACCACACATCTCTATGACCTTCACATTATGATTTGAGGACACAGTCATAACACATCTTTGAATCAATATGCCCTGGGGTCAAGGGTCTCAATGCAGCTGTGAAAAGGTGGGCAAGCCTTTTGTGAAGCATTAACAAGATCTGTCCAGACCACCAGAACAAAGTTAGAATGCATAAACTGTCTGAATCTTGTAGTTGAATCCTTGTAACAAGGTTATGACTGGGGTCGATTTAATTTTTAATAAAAGGCCCACCGGCCACGTCCCCCCCAAAAAACAAGTCAAAAAAGGGGCATAACTCTAGTGAAAAAGATCAGTCCGAACCCATATTCGAACTTGACCTGTATTATTACCCCAGAAAGTCACATACCAAAATTCTTTCCGATCAAATAATCCTAACTGGAGTTATCATCCGGACACCGCAAATCTTGAAATTTTCAGTCGAAAAAGGAGTATAACTCGAAAATAATCTGGCCGAACCCATATTCCAACTTGATCTGCAGTTTGGGGTAAGAAGGTAACATACCAAAATTGGTTCCAATCAAATGATCCAAACTGGAGTTATCATGGGGGACACCAAGTGGGACGGACGCACAGACGGATGGACACACAGGCCGAGAAGAAATGGTTTGGCGCGCTGAAGGCGCGTAGGGACGAATTTGGGGGACAAGCCCCTTTCAACCCTCAGTGGCTGTAGGTGATGGCTTTACACATGTCTAGGCGTGTTGAAGGAGGAAAAGGAAGGAGGAAAGAAGGTCTATCCCCTTCTGGCCTTTTTGCGGCTTTTCTTCTTTGGAGGTTGGCATGGTGATGGTGATGAGGCTGGTGGTGGTGGTGTAGAGCCGTGTTCTCTTAGATATTCTCTTGCTCTTTCCTGTGTTGCCTTGGCCAACTCTACCTCTCTCATGATCCTCTCCATAATGGTTGGTGGCTTTACCGCTCCCGGGCTTTCCGGTAGTGAAGGAAGGGGGGAATGAGGGGGGGAGGCGGTGAAAAAGCAACTTCCAGTTCCTCCTCAGTCTCCACTGGACATTCCTCATCCAACTGTACCGGCTCAGTAGCCTGCAGTTGATTGGGTGTACCAGTGGGACTAGGAGGCGAACTGGCGGCTGCCTCCAGAGCCTCCACCCCTCACTCAACTCTTTCTTCCTATTCCGGAAGGCCTCCAAGCGCCGGGCGTCCCTGCGCTTGGTCGATGGGCTCTTCTTTTTCTTGCCGTCTCTTTTCAGGGCCTCCGTGCCCCTTCGGGTGAGGACCAGTGGGAGAGGGGATCCACTCTCCAAAGGTACTACCTCTCCCCGAAGAGGTTGGTGTTGTTGTTGGTTTCTCAATTTCAAACTCCACTTTCAGGTGGACGCTCAGGCCTATTTCCTGGATAGTCCAGGAGACAGGGCATGAGACGCCCAGAGCTGAAATGGCTTTCACTAGTCTATCTGGTAGTTCCATGCTTATCTAGGTGTTGTTCACGCTCTGAAGTCAGATGTGTGAATGCACGACGACGAATGACGTGGACACACGGACTGACACCGCTGATTTCTATAGTCCCCCGAAAGACAAAAATTGAATAGCAGGTTACTAACTTGGATAAATTTTGATAAGCATTTCCTGTTCATATTTTTGTCAAGTGAAATCGATTATCTATAGTTGAAAATTGATTCGAAAACCGCTATGCGAATCCTGTTAAATCGAGCCCTGGTTATGACACACCCTCAAGTCACGAGCAGCCCAAACTGGAGTGTTTTTACAAGTTGTTCCCCAAGACCATTTAACATGTTCATGATTGTTTTAGAACGGTTTGTTAACCCTTTACCCAATGTAATGATTAAAAACCGGCAAGCCTGATTCACAAAAATCGCTAATTAATTTCCCATTATTTTTTCATTTTTTGTCTCAAAAACATACGTTATGACCCCTTGTTCCAATGAGGGTTTCATAGCCTATGTTTTTTCAGACAAAAAATGAAATGAAAGTGTCAATGACACTGTAGCTCAACTTGTCAAGACAAAGACATGTACATGTATAGTATGTGACACAGCAATGACAAACATATAGGTAATGACCTGATAACAAAGGTACATATAAAGTATTGTAACGGTCTGTACATAAATACTGACCGTTGCCTGTAACAAATGTATAGGTAAAGTATTGTAAAGGTGGGTGACAGTCAGATGCTAAACTAGAAAAGAAATCTTTCAGTCCCAGAGTGGGTCTGACTGAACCCCAAAATATTTGTTCTCATAGCACAGTGATAACAAAGGCACCCCAAAACACACTCATTCCTGTCCCAAGGTGAAAACAGAGGTACCCAAGAAGTTTCGTGAAGATCAGTTCACAAATATGAGCTGTGTAGAAGTTGTGACAAAAAACTGATTGGACCTAATTTCGGTACATAATGGCCACTGGCAGCCATCTTGAATTCTGGACTGCACCCAGAAACACTCATTCTCGTCCCAAGGAGATAACAAAGGTACCCAAGAAGTTTTGTGAAGATCGGTTCATAAATACAGCCTCTAGCCCGAGCCATACTGACATGTGCACTTACAGCGTATAAGTAGCACTGAATAAATCAAAGTTCATCTAATTCGCATAATTTCTGCACAAGAAAAAAACCCGTATTATATGTGATGTATCCCATGGTATTAAACATTCACATGAAAAATTATTCAAATCAGAGCTTTCATATGGAAGTTCTGTACAAAAAAAAAATTTCTGCATCATCGGTACAAAATGGCTGCTGGCAGCCATCTTGAATTTCGGACTGCACCCAAAAACACTCGTTCTCATCCCACGGTCATAACAAAGGTACCCAAGAAGTTTCGGAAAGATTGGTTCATAAATACAGCCTCTAGCCCGAGCCATAGCAGCTTGGCACTTACAGCTCTGAAAGTAACACTAAATAAATCAAAGTCAGTCTAATTTGCATAATTTACGCACGAGAAAAAAAACAGTATTATATGTGATGTATCCCATGGTACTAAACATTTATACAAAACTTTATTCAAATCAGAACTTTCATACAGAAGTTCTGTACAAAAAACTGATTTTTGCATCATCGGTACAAAATGGCTGCTGGCAGCCATCTTGAATTTCGAACCACACCTAAAAACACTCGTTCCCGTCCCAGGGTCATAACAAAGGTACACAAGAAGTTTCGTAAAGATCGGTTCATAAATACAACCTCTAGCCCGAGCCATAGCCAATTGTTGACAGACGGACAGACAGACAGGCGGACGACGGGCCATGACAATAGCTCAAATTTGACTTCGTCAAAGTTGAGCTAAAAAATGAATTATTCAAGAATATTTTTTTGCAAGGGTCGTCTGCTTTTCATGTTAGGTAAAGGGTTAATACACAAAATACAAGAGACTTCAAATTATCTGGAAAATGTTGAAACCAACCTTAGTCATTGAAGGCGGCCTTCCCATTTCAAACTTTCTCTTCTTGCGCATTGGGGCCATACGGCCTCCTGTTTTCCTTCGTTTGTGCCATCTGTCCCGTGAAATTCCTGAGAAAGAAAATAGATAACTATTGCTGAAACAGTTAGGGTATCATGTAACTGGTTACAACCATTCCCAGGCCTGGAAATAATGAGATTGTATCATAACCCATTTGCAGTTTATGCTACATAACATGGTCCAAACCTGTAGGAAAGACAAGTAAAAGCTGTGGAGAAACCAATCCCCACCACAAAAGTCCAGCAAGGGTTCAAAATCCCCTTCACAATAACATCAAGAAAGCTATATACATTAAATTTGAAACAGAAGTTTTAGAACAGTTTTCTTTGAAATGTAATGACAAGAAATGGTAATGTGATGCAGTGATCCACTGACTTGGGAGAAGTCCCTTTGGAACGTTAACCCTACGCACTCTGTCAAAATTCAGACATTTCAAGTATTGATTATTCCCCATAATGCAACTAGGAATTTAATCAATTCTTTTTTGTTTGACAGAGCTCATTAGGCCAAATAAAAAAAATGAATTGATTCTCAGGCAATTTTTTTTTCAAATCAGTGAGGGAGGGAGGATTTTATTTACTTTTTTTAAAATTTTTTTTTCGTGTAAAAGGGTTGAGTATACTCAGTAAATCTTTTTGCTGTCTTTCCACTTGAAAAAGAGAAAAGGTTGTATTTTAGTGTAATTATAGTATACCTTTTACAACTAACTGCCATAACAACAGCTAAAAGGATTGGAATTTTATTGTTCTTTTTGATGGTATAGATCTGTCAAGAATCATGATCCATTAGAATAGGCCCCAGTAACCAATGTTTGGGGTAGGAGTCCTTTAAAATGGGAAACATGGCTCTAAATGATTGGTTAAACTTGAGTTTATATCGGTGTTGTAGCCATTATTAGCCATTGTGCAGAAAACATGACCTTAAACACCAGCAAATAAATAAATAATTAAATCATGATCCAGTATATCAGAATTTTCTTTGTTACAGTTTATAGGAGAGTGCCCCTGGGCACTCTCCCATAAACTGCAACAAGAAAAACCAATTTACTGCTAACACAACTAAATAATTATATGTCGAGAAATGTGAAAAAATGACCATTCCAAGTTTTCACAAATTTTTTAAAAAACATAATAAAAATGTCTAATGAGGAGGTTCAAATCCAATGAGGGAGGGCCTGAGAATCAAAACATTATTTTTTTTTAGCCTTAAATCTGTCAAACAAGATTGAATTGGTTAAATTCCAAGGTGCATTATGGGGAAAAACTGCAGCTTGAAACTTTGATTTTGACATCAGTGTGCAAAGGGTTCAACTTTTGTTCTGCCTTCATTAACCCTTTACCCAACACAGAGAATATCAAAATTTATTATTTTAATTACTATTTTTTGAAATTTTTCAAAAAAATTTCAACAAACCCATATCATGTGACCCTCTACTGAAGCGAGCTCATTCCAATGAGGGATCACATGATATAGTTTTGTTGAAATATGTTGAAAAATTAATTTTTTTCAACTGCTCAATTTCCCAATTATGCAAGCGGATTCAGGCGATTTGTTAGGTAAAGGGTTATTTATTTATTTATTGGTTTTTAAGGTCACCTACTTCTGCACAATGGCTGATCATGACCACAACATGGAGCTAAAGTCATGGTCAGTCAATCGTTCATACCCCATGTTGCCTATTTTAGAGGACTCGCACCCCAAGCATTAGTGATTGGGTCCTATTTTACCAGTGAAACAAAGCTTGTTTACCACAGTAAACAAGCACTGTTTCACTTCCCAGGGTTCCCACGGGGAAGGTAAAGGGTTAAAAAGTGACTAATGTCGTGTTGATAAATTCAACGTACCTTGAAATTAGGTCAATTTCATGCACAATTTCTAAACAACAAGAGGCCCCAGGGGGCCTGAGGGCGCTCACCTGACATGGTAGCCTAAATATCAACCCAAAGAATTGATTTCCACAAGTTGCATCTGCTCCTCCTAAGAAAAGCTGAAACCAAATATCCAAATATTCTGACCAGTGGATCTAAAAAACAGATTTTTAAAGAATATTCCTCATACTGAACGAAGTCATAATTCGGGCTCCCACAGGGAGCCCATATATGAACCCAGGGACTTGGCTTTAACAAACCTGAATCTCACACCCCTAAGGATTCTGCACACCAAATATCAAAACATTCCGACTGCTGGATCTGAAGAAGAAGATTTTTAAAGAAAAGTCCTCATTTTGAACCAAGTTACAATTCAAGCTCCCACAATCAGCCCAAATATGGACCTAGGGACATGGCTTGGACAAACTTGAATCTTACCCCCCTAAGGACGCTGCATAAAAAATATCAAAAGCATTCATCTGCTGGATCTGAAGATTTTTAAAGAAAATTCCTCATTTTGAACTAAGTTGTCATTCAGGCTCCCATAGTGAGCCCAAATATAAACCAAGGGACTTGGCTTGAACAAACTTGAATCTCAGCCCCCAAGGTTGCTCCATGCCAAATATCAAAACATTCCAACTGCTGAATCTGAAGAAGATTTTTAAAGAAAAATTCCTCATATTGACTAAGTTATAATTTGGGCTCCCACAGGGAGCCCACATATGGACCCATGGACTTGGCTTTAACACACTTGAATCCCCCCCCCCCCCCCCCTCCGCCCCAAGGATGCTACTCACCACATATCAAACCATTCGGACTGCTGGATCTGAAGAAGATTTTTTAAGAAAATTACTCATTTCGAACAAAGTTACAATTCAAGCTCCCACAGTGAGCACAAATA
The DNA here is from genome assembly GCA_031216915.1 of Pictodentalium vernedei. Classification (NCBI taxonomy): domain Eukaryota; kingdom Metazoa; phylum Mollusca; class Scaphopoda; order Dentaliida; family Dentaliidae; genus Pictodentalium; species Pictodentalium vernedei. The sequence goes on from CM062293.1 coordinate 356,373,397, forward strand.
TGGACCTAGGGACATGGCTTGAACAAACTTGAATCTCACCCCCCTAAGGATGCTGCATACCAAATATCACAAGATTCTGCCTGCTGGATCTTGAGAAGAAGATTTTCAAAGAAATTTACCTGAAATGCACTAAGTTCGAATTTGGGCTTCTATCGTGAGCCCAAATATGAATCCAGGTGGCCGATTTGAACAAACTGGAATCAGATCCACCCCACAATGTTGCATACCAAATATCAAAAGATTCTGCCTGCAGGATCTGGAGAAGACGATTTTTGAAGAAATTTGCCTGAAATGCACTAAGTTCAAATTCGAGCTTCTATAGTGAGCCCAAATATGAGTCTAGGGAGCCGATTTGAACAAAATAGAATCAGATCCACCCCACAATGCTGCATACCAAATATCAAAAGATTCTGCCTGCTGGATCTGGAGAAGAAGATTTTTTAAGAAATTTGCCTGAAAAGCACTAAGTTCAAATTTGGGCTCCTATACTGAGCCCAAATATACACCCAAGGGGCCGATTTGAACAAACTTGAATCAGATCCACCCCACAATGTTGCATAACAAATATCAAAAGATTCTGCCTGCTGGATCTGGAGAAGAAGATTTTTTAAGAAATTTGCCTGAAATGCACTAAGTTCGAAATCGGGCTCCTATACTGTGCCCAAATATGAACCCAGGGGGCCGATTTGACCAAACTTGAATCAGATCCACCCTCCAATGTTGCATACCAAATATCAGAAGATTCTGCCTGCTGGATCTGGAGAAGAAGATTTTTTAATGTTTTTCCCATTGCCTACAGTGTTAAAAAGTGCCGACTCAGCACTTTTTCAAAGTCCCGAAACTGTACCCTATGATAAAACCAATGGCAATTTTTTTTTACCAATTCTTTCTGTCGGTCCTAAGGAAGCTTCACACCAAATAAAAATTCTCGGTGCCGTGCAGTTTTGGAGATATGGGCATTTTAATTTTTTTCTATTTTTAGCTCCTGCGGTTCCCATGGGGCTACGGGAAAAAAAAAATCAGCATAAATTAGGTACTTATGACCCAATAAGCCCTCACATAAAATTTGGTTCAAATCAGCCTCTCGGTTTGGAAAATAGAAATTTCGGGCGGGGCCAAAAATTTTGCCCCTCCCATAACGATGCCAAGTATAGCCCCACACCCACAAACTTCTCTTGAACAAATCTGAGTCTACACCTCAAAAGGAAGCTGCACACCAAATATCAAGTCTCTGCTACTGCTGGTTCATGAGAAGAAGATTTTTTAAGATTTCAGCACACTTTTTGGGTGTGGCCCTACCCATGGGCGGGGCAACTTGATTTGAACAAAATCAAATTGCGATGTCATAACAAACTATTATCTCAAATATCAATTAAATTGGTTCAGCGGTTTGGGAGGAGAAGACGCAAACACCATGTTCACGGATGACGGACGGTGATATATGAAAGCATTCTGACTGTTGGATCTGAAGAAGAGAAATTGTAAAAAAATTTCTTCGAATTGCACTTAGTTCAAATTTGGGCTACCATAGCGAGCCCAAATATTAACCTATGGATCCGATTTGAACAAACTTGAATCTGACCCCCCTAGAGATGTTGTATACCAAATGTGAAAGCATTCTGACAAGTGAATCTGAAGAAGATTTTTGAAGAAATTTCCTCATATTGTACTAAGTTAAATTTCATGTTCCCATATGGAGCCCAAATATTAACCTAGGCACTCGAATTGAACAACCTGGAATCTGACCCCACTAGAGATGTTGTATACCAAATATAAAAGCATTCCGACTGGTGGATCTGAAGAAGATTTTTAAAGAAATTTCCTCATATTGCACCAAGTAAAAATTTGGGCTACCATAGTGAGCCCAAATGTATACCTGGGGATCTGATTTGAACAAACTTGAATCTGACCCCCATAGAGATGTTGCATATCAAATATCAAAGCATTCTGACTGATGGATCTGAAGAAGATTTTTTAAATTACCCTCCATACTGAACAAAGATAAAATTTGGGCTTCCGTAGGAAGCCCAAATATTAACCCAGGGACTTGGTTTGAACAATCTAGAATCTGACCCTCATAACAATGATGTATACCAAATATTAAAAGATTCTGACAGGTGGTTCTGAACAAGAAGATTTTTAAAGAATATTCCCCATATTACCCTATGTTAAAACTTCGGGCTCCTGTAGAGAGCCCAAATATGAACCAATGAGCTTTAGTTCAACAAACTTTTATCTGGCCCCTCTATGAATGCTGTATACCAAATATCAAAAGATTCTGATGATTGGTTCTGAAGGAAAGATTTTTTTAAATTTTTGCAAATATGCTGACTCAGCATTTTTTCGATGCCCATCACAGAACGTTCACCCTAACATAACAGATGGCAATTTTTTTTTACCATTCCATTCTACTGGTCATAAGAATACTTCATACCACATAAAAGCTCTCTGTTCCGTGGGGTTTGAGAAATATAGGCGTTTGAAAATATTTCTATTTTTAGCTCCCAGGGTTCCCATGGGGATGCGGGAATTTTTTTTTTTGCATGGGTCAAGTACTTATGACCCAATACTACCACAAACCAAATTTGGTTCATACCGGACCATCGGTTCATAAAATAGAAATTTTGGGCGGGGCCAAAAATCTTACCCCTCCTATTACAAAGCCAAATATTACTTCACGAACTTTGTTTGAACAAACTTGATTCTACACCTCATATGAAAGCTCCATAGCAAATATCAAATCATTGTACACACTGGTTCTTGAGAAGATTTTTAAAATATTTTGGAGCATTTTCCCCCACTCCCTCCCTATGGGCATGCTGAGTTGAACAAAAATGAAATGCCCCTTTGGGACCATCACTCACACAAACTATCACTTGAATTGACCCAGTGGCTTTGGAGGAGAAGACCAAAACATGGTGTTGACGGACGACGGACGGAGAGCGATGAGATTAGCTCAGCTTGACTTTGTCAAGATGAGCTAAAAACCCTCGTGGGGGGGGGGGGGGGGGGCAGGGGGGGGGGGGGCATTTTGGTAGAAAACAACACTTCGGGTGAAATTAAATTTTCACCTGAAGTGCAAAACTGTTTATCTTGTTGACATTACCTCGGTGCACTCTATCAGCTTCCAAGAATACTTACTTTCAAAAAGGGTACTCGTAAACAATGGAATTACCCTTAATTACTTATTTTGATCTGTTCTTTCTTTCTCTAAATAAGATTGTGAGTGCTGATGTCAAAAGTCACAACCAAAAGGAGAAGTATGTCCAAGAACACACAGAATAGGGTTAATTTTTCAGTACGTTCAGGTTGATATGTCCATTGATCTCAAGAGCAAGTCAGCGAGTGTATGAAAATAAAAATATGACATCAGCGGAAACATGTTAACAGTGCAGCATCTTTGATCAATACGAAAATAGGTGACTTATGCTCATACTATTTTAAATTCCACCTCCATTTAAATTTAGTTTCAAGATGAAACTGAAAATATATCAAAGGGCAATTAAATAACATATCTTTATTCACTTGATTTAATTACTGATTTATGTTCTAATGTGAATTTTTGATTCAAAACCCATGTGGATATACAGGTTAAAACAAAAGTAGGTTCTGTTTTATACACAGTAATTCAGATTGTTTTCGCTGTGGGGCAGAAATCAACAAATGAAAATACATTCATAACTGCTGTTTTCAAATAACTTCTAACACTGCAATTCACTCTATTTCGTAGATTCGCAATCATGCATCTAGTGTCGGAAAATCCAAAATGGAAAAATAGGCCGATGAAATCGTCAGATGTGTACCCATACGCGCAATTAGTAGAAAGCTGTATGACGGAGGGCCACCACAGATGCTTACATAATGTACACCATACAAGGTATGGGTACATATAGAAATGGATTGGAGGAGTGTCTAATTTGATGGATAAAGGGTTAATATCTCCGGATCAAATTATCAGATTTACATAAAAAAAACTATACAGCACAGCACATCAGTAACCTGAATAAATATATAAAGTAACATGACAATCGGATTGATATTTTTTGAGTTATCTCATGCCAAAGGGATTCAAGGAATTTTCAATTTCAAGGATAAAGGGGGTTTTAATATCTCCGGATCAAATTATCAGATTTACACCAAACACTAAACAGCTCAGCACATCAGTAACCTGAACACAATTATAAAGTAACTTGACAAACCAAGCAATATTTTTCAAGTTATTGAATGCAAAAGGGATTGGAGGAATTTTCAATTTGAAGGATAAAGGGTTAATATCTCAGGATCAAATTATCAGATTTACACCAAAAACTATACAGCTCGGCACATCAGTAACCTGAACACAAATATAAAGTAACTTGACAATCCAAGCAATGTTTTTCAAAATATCGAATGCCAAAGGGATTGGAGGAATTTTCAATTTGAAGGATCAAGGGTTAATATCTCAGGATCAAAATGACAGATTTACTACACCAAAAACTATACAGCCCGACATATCATTAACCTGAACACAAATATAAAGTAACTTGACAATCCAAGCAATATTTTTCAAGTTATCGAATGACAAAGAAATGGATACGGACGCCGGACGGACAAAGGATAGACGAACGACGGATGGTCACCCCGCATGACGGCATTATGTGTACCATACATAGTATGGGTACACATAATGAAAGTGTCAATGACACTGTAGCTCAACTTGACAAACTTGAACTTGGTAAGTTATAAATGAAATGGCAAAATTGAAGATCATTGGGACCAATGTCAGTTTTTTGCCAGTGGCAACATTTTTTGACAGAAACCGAAGAAAATCGATAGCTCCCATCTAGAGGCCTCCCCAAACAAGCATGCCAGGTTTCAAAGCAATCCGATCATAAATGTGCCCTGTAGGGTGTACAAAAGGGAAATATTGTGGTCTGACTAGACTAAATTCTAAGAACGTTGGCCGTGGCAACATTTTTTGACGGAAATGGAAGAAAATCGATAGCTCCCATCTAGAGGTCACCGTAAATAAGTATACCAGGTTTCAAAGCAATCCAATCATAAATGAGCCCTGTAGGGTGAGCCAAAGGGAAATATTGTGGTCTGACTAAACTAAGTTCTAAGAATGTTGGCTGCGGCAACATTTTTTTATGGAAATTGAAGAAAATCGATAGCTCCCATCTAGAGGTCACCCCAAACAAGCATGAAAGGTTTCAAAGCAATCCGATCATAAATGTGCCCTGTAGGGTGTGCCAAAGGGAAATATCGAGTCTTCTGACTAAACCAAGTTCTAAGAACATTGGCCGCGGCAACATTTTTTGATGGAAATTGAAGAAAATCGATAGCTCCCATCTAGAGGTCTCCCCAAACAAGCATGCCAGGTTTCAAAGCAATCAAATCATAAATGTGCCCTGTAGGGTGTGCCAAAGGGAAATACTGTGGTCTGACTAAACTGAGTTCTAAAAACGTTGGACGCGGCAACATTTTTTGACGGAAATTGAAGAAAATCGATAGCTCCCATCTAGATGTCACCCCAAACAAGCATGCCAGGTTTCAAAGCAATCTGATCATAAATGGGCCCTGTAGGGTGTGCCAAAGGGAAATATTGAGGTCTGACTGAACTAAGTTCTACGAACGTTGGCCGTGGCAACATTTTTAGCTGTAAATTGAAGAAAATCGATAGCTCCCATCTAGAGGTCACCCTAAATAAGCATACCAGGTTTCAAAGCAAGCAAATCATAAATGTGCCCTGTAGGGTGTGCCAAAGGGAAATATTGTGGTTTGACTAAACTAAGTTCTAAGAACGGTTGCTGCGGCAACATTATTTGACAGAAATTGAAGAAAATCGAGAGCTCCCATCTAGAGGTCACCCCAAACAAGCATGCCAGGTTTCAAAGCAATCCGGTCATAAATGTACCCTGTAGGGTGTGCCAAAGGGAAATATTGAGTCCTCTGACTAAACTAAGTTCTAAGAACGTTGGCCGTGGCAACATTTTTTGACAGAAATTGAAGAAAATCGATAGCTCCCATCTAGAGGTCTCCCCAAACAAGCATACCAGGTTTCAAAGCAATCTAATCGTAAATGTACCCTGTAGGGTGTGCCAAAGGGAAATATTGAGGTCTGACTAAACTAAGTTCTACGAACGTTGGCCGTGGCAACATTTTTTGCCGGAAATTGAAGAAAATCGATAGCTCCCATCTAGAGGTCACCCTAAATAAGCGTATCCGGTTTCAAAGCAATCAAATCATAAATGTGCCCTGTAGGGTGTGCCAAAGGGAAATATTGTGGTTTGACTAAACTAAGTTTTAAGAACGTTGGCCGCGGCAACATTTTTTGACAGAAATTGAAGAAAATCGATAGCTCCCATCTAGAGGTCACCCCAAACAAGCATACGAAGTTTCAAAGTAATCTGATCATAAATGCGACCTGTGAGGTGTGCCAAAGGAAATTGTGGACGTACGTACTAACGTACTAACATACTAACGTACGTACGTACGTACGCCGACGGACGAGAAGTGATGGCAATAGCTCAGCTTGACTTTGTCAAGTTGAGCTAAAAATGTTTCACAAATGATAACCAATCCCAGAAGTCCATGCACAAAATGGCCATAAACTATTTTTAGGTTTTTTACATCAATAAGTAACATGCACAACAGATTGAAGTTATACTCTGATTGTTAAAACAATCGGCTGATGAGAGTATTTTATGTTCATTTGTTATTGTCCACTTTGTGTTGACAGTGATTAAAGAAGAATTGGGCAACCAGAGAAACAGAATTTACTGCATCCACTAAATTCAAGTCTCTGTGAAAGGAGTTAAAGCATCGGAAATAAACAAAATAGAAAAAATTTATGGAGGCTTATTATTTTGGGGGTGAAATACTTTTCAAGAAATCAGAAATAGGTTTTCGTTTATAGTATTTAAAGATATTCATATAGGAATCAGATAAATTTTTCCAAGAAACCAGAAAAAGCATATATGTGCACAGAATTCAAAGGGTTTGATCAAGGAATTACAAATGGTAATTTTTGCTCTGCCACTTATTTGAATGATGTTTAGAACAATAATGTGAGTATGGAAAGGGTTATTCTCACATTGCATAACATAAAATCTTTGGAACCCACACTGAATTCTTGAGAGGGTTAAAAGCATTGAACTGAATAATTTATACTTAATTGCCTCGCAAAGCAAAGGGTTTCTCTGAACTCAGTTTGAGGAACTGACATCTGATTGAAATAGCAAGACAACATTTAATGTTTGACAGCTATCAACACTTCTGTAATTAGTGATGAACCGATTATCAAAACTTGCTATGAACCAATTATACCGATTTCGATGGTTGAAATAGGACCCAGAAGAAAATCTGTGCCTTTTATCCTGCAGAATTTCGTTGATAAATCACCAATTACGAAAGCTTAATACCACATAAGTTCTCAGAGTATGCATGTTTAGTGCTGAGCAATATTAGCCAAAATAATATTTGCATTTGTAGGAGGGGGGGGATAATTATAAACGATACAACCACACGATATTGTTCTCTTGTACAACACACTTGGATGTATTAACCAGGAAGATACTGATCCCACATACTTTGTGTCTTAACTGAATAACTTTGATGTTAACGTGTGTTATGAAGTTGTATGGCGCATTGTTTACGGATACACACATGACGTCAGAAAAAAATTATTTAATGTTCATTGTTCAACTTGTTACCTCCCTTGATGTGTTTCTTCAGTGTTTACATGTTCTCTACAATCAACATTGCTTGACAAACTGAAAATGTGTTTGTGACAGTCATTCGACGTACATGTTGCGTAACAATCATATTTCTGCACAATGACTAACCATAATCGTGACAGTTTCACGGGTGGAGGAAGCCAGAGTACTCGGAGAGAACCACCGAGCAACTGTCAGCTCCCCAACATACTAACTCCACACAAGCAGGGTTAGCATTCATTAAGACAGGTGTACCATCGACGTGCAGTACGCCTTAATGCATGTCACCGTGCCCCCACATGGGCAATGGGGGGTGAAGTGTCTTGACCAAGGACAACACAGTTGCTGCAGGTGGAATTCGAACAGAGGACCTCTCGGCTTGCAGCCTGCACTCTACCTACTGAGCCACCCCCTCCCCCCATCTTGAACATTGCAACACGATGGATTTGAAACTCTGAGAGGGAAGGCCTTAAAAAAATTTGGCTTTGGTGCTCTGTAGCTTACGCATAAATAGATTTTGGCGCCTGGATACGAATGCATTCCATGTCCCAGTGGTACATAGAACACTTTAGCTCTCCGGCAACGAATTATACTTTCACCGATCACTATCAAGAACCATCGGGAGACGGACCATGTATTATTCCCAGAAGCGAGATGCACTTTATAACGTTATGCTTGCCAATGGGGATCCCAACAGAGAGACGGTCCGATAATACCAGTTAGCTCACATCTTGTTTGCACTTGAGTTACTGTTAGTAAAAGGCACAGAAGGAACACAAAGAAATCTCCACTGGTCAACAGTGGCCTCCGTCCGATCACGGTGATGTGGTATAAGTGCGATGTGTCCTAGCACTAAGGAAATAATTTTCGATTTAGTGTAGTCTGAATTTTAGTCAGATGGAACGTGTTTATTTTGCAGTTCAAAGACAATTACTGTCAGTTTGATTTTGACACCATTGGTAAGCCAAGAAAAGGGGGTTTTCACATGCGACTTCCTGGGCTTAACATGAGTCTTTGGAATAACTGACTTGGGGATTGATCGTAAAGTGTTATGTTCATCCACATACTTACGCTTCAAAAGGCAAGAACGGCCGGTATGCGTGGTTGTGTTCCCACATCTTACCTTTAGTTACTCTTGCGTTGGGGAAGAGTTAATACCTTCAAAGCAAATTAAAGATCATTGGGGCAGGGGGGGGGGGTGGGGGGGGGGGAGTGAAGAAGGGGCTTTAGTTTGGATTCTGGGAAACGTATGGGGATTCCAGAAATTTTATGGGGGGATTCCGGGGTATTTTGGAGGGGATTCTGGAGTATTTTGGGGGATTCCGGGCAGAGACCAGCCGTGAGGGCGACTAGGGCGATTAAGTCGCCCTTCTAAGCCCAAAGTCGCCTAGAAAAATAGTCGGGGCGATTACAAGTCGCCCTATAAAAATTGGCCAAAATGAGAAAAGGCTGAACTGGGTTATGCGAGGTTTACATGAAAACGAGTATTTTCAAAAATCGAATGTGCTCGAGTGTGATAAATGGGCATTTTAATTCGTCAAATAAACGTCCATTTATTTGAAATCACACGACAATCAATTGTCCATTGTCGCTTTTGGCAGATTTTTTTATTTCTATTTTGTTGCGTTCCAGTCGGAGCTTCAAGTGTCGAAACGAAAATAGGTGACTTACGCGACTCAACAAAACAACCCAGTTTGAAAGTAGGTTACGTCGCTTAGGGTGCCGAAAATGTATACACAACGGACATATTTTATAACACATTATTTTCATTTCGATTTGCTGACGACTGTTAACTGTTGGGCTGTCTATTCCCAGAAAAACACGAATGAAATTGAAACACATGAAAAAAGCATTAGTGATGTCAAGAAAAGCTTTGAACATGACACAAGTGTGCATGTGGACGATCTTGAAAAAGGGTCCTCCTAAACATCGGAATGACATGAAATGACGCGGAATGACACCGGAATGCCATAAAAATGATGCGGAATGACATTTCTTTTACAAAATACTCGACCCCAGAATGTATTTTGTTTATTAACTAACAAAGTACCTCCCAAGCAACCTTCTTACATCTGGTCCTGTTCACACTTTCAGACTTAGGAAATTATTAGCTTAGTAGACTTTGTTGAAAGGCAACCACAGGAGGGTGATGGGGGATTGGCACGAAGAAGAGGTGAGGGGTCATGAAGGAGAAGGTAGCAGTGAGGGATTTTCAGTCAATAATTACATTGTGATTTTTTAACCTGGCACAGATGCATCATAGACAACTGGACCTGGATTATTTGTACGTTAATGGAGGACCATAAATTGAAAATATGAAGGGGCGGCAGGGGTGGCACATGAATATTCTTAATTTTCCCCACTTGCCTATGAAGTCTCCCTACATGACTCTGCAGTCTCCCTAAAATTTCCCCCTAGGCTGGTCCCCGATTCCAGGGTATTTTGGGGGATTCCGGTGACCCTTTTATTGTGCTGTTGAAAATCAGTCGACTCGAAGTCGCCATTGCGGTTGGCTTGTTCTTTCTCACTGGTCGGGAGTAAGTGGGTGTGCTCGTATGAAAGTGTAATATACACCCTGGGTGGAATATGGGAGATATCAGTGAAAGATTCATTTTTAAGGAAAGTGTAAATTAGTGAATAACTTTTATATCAATCTAGGATCACTAGGGTCAGTTGTAGCTGGGGCCTGGGTTAGGGTACCCTAAATCATTAGGGTCAGTAGAATCTGGGGCCTGGTTAGGGTCTCCTAACCCTGGCCCCGCTGCTACTGACCCTATTTTGATGTCGCCTCAAATCTTGTTGCACGTACATTGATGCCTCCCTCGCTTTGAAGAAGACACATAGAGGGCGCTGATGCTGAAACGAAATTGAGCTGACAACTCCATTCGAAAACACCACTCTCAGTGTGTTATTAAAATGCATTTTTATTAAATTTCTTGCCCGGAATCAAATATTTTTCTATTAATTTGTTGGAAAAGTGTTTTAAAACGGAAAAAAAAAAACAACAAAAGAAGCGAGAAAAAATTGCCTAATTTCGCAAAAAAATGAGAACCGCTATTGTAAAGGATTACCTTATTTACACTGAAATACACGAAAATATAAAAAGTGACCCGTTATTGGCACACTAACTGTACATACGTGTTTTGGGTTCTATACATCCCAACCTTCATTTTGATGTATAATTTGTGTATATTAAATTTGAATTTAAGGGGTCATCCAACGTAACTTTGGACATTTTTTGGAAAATTTTCACAATGCCCTAAATACGAATTAAAGCGGTGAATAACGACGTATTATATACCAAAATAATGACAAAAGTATACAAAACCCGAATTTATCCATTTTTTCAAAAAGATTTATTTTTTTGCTTTTGATGACAAGGAAATTGCCAGCCGCATACGTAACCGGCAGGATTAACAAGGAATAGATTGGTAATTCAAATGTCTGAGTTGTAGATAAAAGACTCGACACTCCATACTCGGAGAAAGCATATTTATCATTTCCTCACCAACGTGGTGATAACACTCAGGGGGAAAATGGATGACCACAAACGCTCGATTCTGTTCGGGCGACACGTTTGTTGTTGACAATGTTGTGATCACGTGGGTTTGGGGGCAAAGTTATGAAATGATTTGATTTCCCACGATCTGAAATCTTCAAACATTTCAATGCTGTTTTTGAAAATCTGGCAGGCGATGTAATGTACAACTCACGACACATTCATAAGAAACTATTCAAAAGACAATGTGATAATTGCGAGATACAGTCCATGGCAGCGTTGTGGAGATCAAAATCTGTATAATGTGACGCAAGTGTCAGCAAGGGATTAATACGCCACTGATTCGAACTACTATTATTTGGTTGGTGACGATGATCAAAACATAAAGGTAGAAAATTATATTTGTAAACAAACATATATTCACATCAACATACATTCCAGTCCTCACAATTGTATATTTACGACAAAATAATTTTACTGTCGCCGAACTATATTAGTCACGTAAAGAAGGCTTGATGAAGTCTATGAAAAAAGACCTATGTTAAGGAGAATTATCAGAAAGGTTTCTTCCAGTACACCGAATTATTGGAATATACTGACATGTCGTACCATTGTAAATTTAAATATCTCCCTCGCACAACCACATTGTGTATAAGGCGGATCAACATCGATTTTGAGCGCACCAAATGAGAAAGTTTGGCAGTTCACCCTTTTTTAGTGTATCAATCTCATCGTATTTTACCAATTTGATACAGATCTCATGCAAAATGGCACAGGATTGTGGGGGGGTATGGTCACAGCAGACTCACAAAAGCCACACTGGACATTCTTCATTTTTCATTGATGCACTCTCAAGACTCCATACTTGTTCTTCTGAACTCAAGTGTCAGTACTGAACTGTGTGGATTTGACCCTTGGTGAACTTCATAAAAGGTAAACAAACATTAGAGTGATGTCATGCATGCAGCCCGACTGTCCCAGGAATGACAATGCTTAGACGCAAAATAGTCAGAGCCATTTTTTGTTAACAGTTTACCTAACGAATCTGCCATATCTGCACTCGTGATGTACAAAATTTGCTATTCAAATTTTATTTTTTCATTTCTCTACTTCAAAACATACCTCATGAGCTATTAATGGAACAAACTTGATGAGCTTGTTCCAATAGGAGTAATAAGCCATGGTTAGAAGTAAATACAAAATGAAAAAATCTGAGGTTTCAGAAAAATAATTTGTACTGTTGGTTTCAACTTGTGTGAGGTAAAGGATTAAAGATGCAGTACATAAAGCAATGTTGGGCTATATGAGTCAATTTTCTTTTTTGCATGTAATAACTCCCAATCCTTCAAAATGCATTTTGGGAATAATTGCCTAAGTGACAATTTGTGTGTGTGTGTGGGGTGTGGGGGTTGTGGAACCTATATTGCCTGTATTACTAGCTGGAAAATACACACATCAACTTTGGTTGAAAGCAAATAATCCAAACTGGAGTTATCAGTCGAAAACCAAATGTTTACAGATGGATGGACGGACAAAGTAATGACTATAGCCCTGACTATAAACAGTCAGGCTAAAAATGCATTTTGTAGCACAGAAAAAATATTGCATGAATGGCCCTGGGTGAGGAGGATATGGGGTAGGGGATGAGGGGTAGTGTTGGGAGGTTAACCGAGAATACAACTCGGTGTCGGTTATTAAAAAACACCGACCGACGTGATCACAAAAAAACGTCGTCCCGGTTACATGCGCGGTTAATTTATTTATGGCATGCGATGACGCAATCTCGCGGCCTCGTGGTACCTTTTGGTGTAAAAATGACTGAAACAACCAAACAACCTAGCCCAGTGTGGCAGTACTTCTGAGAACAGGTAAGCAGGGCTTGCCTTGAGTCGGGGTCGATCAGCCCCGGCCTCGAGTGGCCCCTTCTCGGGGCTTTTTTTTCGGCCCCGAGTCCACGACTTTTTTTTCAGTCTTGGCTCCCGAAATCTCAGTGTTGGTAGGTTTGGGCAACGAAATTTTGCGCGATTAATTTTTCCATTCACGTCTCATTCACGCAAGTGTGATTACAATAGAAGAAGCAGCAAACAGATAAAATAATAATACAAACTGTTTTTGTCCGATTCGAATTAACATCCACCTAAATCCGCATGAAAACTGAGAAAATCCCAAGATTAAACAAAAAAACAAAACAAACACATTTACGAGACTTCGAAAGTACGCTTGTCAACTAATGGGGGAATTCCCTTCAATCCCACAATACTATGCGCGGGTACATCCGATCCTAACATCTGAATAAATGCAACACTAGACACAGAAACTGCCGTCAAAATAAATGTACGAAACAAAATAAAATGTGTACCTGTGTCTACGTGGAGAGGTGGGGCGCATTCCATTTCTGAAATATCCAAAGCTGTGGGGAATTTTCATGGATTGAAATTATTTAAACGGTAAACTGAAATGTTTTTCATTTTTTTTCTTTGAGACAACCCTTGCATCGAAAATACACACCCCACAATATGTACGAAACGTCCTAAAATTTTATCAACAAAAAATCCAAAATGTCTATGTACGAAACGTCCTGCACCCACATGATGGGTCCAAGTCGTTTCGTCCCCGGGATTTTTTTTTTCTAAGCAAAAGCAATCAAGTAAGGTCGCCATTGGAAAGAATGTAACAACATAAAATTACCCCAAAAGGCCCAACCTCAATATCTGGGGGACTTTTTTTCAGGCCCCGACCTCAACATCTGGGGGACTTTTTTTTAGGCCCCGACCATTTTACTCAAGGCAAGCCCTGAGGTAAGTAAATGAAACTGTCAATGACACTGTAGCTTAACTTGTGTGTTGTGTTTGAAGAAAAGGATAATGTTCAATGTTTATGAAAGGATTATGAAATAAGACAAGAATTGTGATAATTGGGAATATGTTCATTTCTGTTTCCTGTATGCTATGTTTATGATAAAAATAATATGAGGTGTACACTGTACTAAAGAGCTGAGGGGTGGGTTAATATGACCTCACAGTTAATGTATGTGGCCCTCACAGTTAACGTATATCAACAAAGGTTACCAAGTTACAGTGAAATTATTCCAAAACGAGTCATCCTATCAAGTTACATTAAAATCCCTTCATAAATATGGCCTGTAGACTGTGCTAAAGGTTATCGGGCTTCGGGGCCCCTGTAGCCGTCAGTTTCCCAATTGCGTCCAAAGGGGACGTTCTCATCTAGACATTATATGAAGTCAACCTACCAGGTTACAATGAAATCCCTTAATAAATATGATCTGAAGACTGTGCTAAAGGTTTTCGGGCTTTAGGCTTGGGCAGCCATCATGGTTGAATGATCGCAACCAAAAGGGGACATTCTCATCTGGACATCATCTGGAGTGATCCTATGAAGTTACAATGAAATCCCTTCATAAATATGACCTGTAGACTGTGCTCAAGATTTTCAGGCTTCAGGCACCTGTAGCCATCACAATTGACCAACCATGACCAAAAGGGGATGTCATCATCTAGGCATTATTTGGAGTCAACCTAACAAGTTACAATGAAATCCTTCCATAAATACGACCTACAGACATGCTAAAGGTTTTTGGGCTCGGGCAGCCATCAAGGCTGAATGATCGTGACCAAAAGGGGACGTTCTCATCTGGACACTATTTGGAGTCATCCTACCAAGCTACAATGAAATCCCTTCATAAATATGACCTGTAGACTGTTCTAAAAGTTTTCGGGCCTTGGGCCCCTGAAGCCGCCACAGTTGCCCAATCGTGTCCAAAAGGGGACGTTCTCATCTAGACATTATATGAAGTCAACCTACCAAGTTACAATGAAATCTCTTCATAAATATGACCTGTAGACTGTGCTAAAGGTTTTCGGGCTTCGGGATCGGGCAGCCATCATGGCTGAATGATCGCAACCATAGGGGACAATCTCATCTGGGCATCATCTGGAGTGATCCTAAGAAGTTACAATGAAATCCCTTCATAAATATGACCTGTAGACTGCGCTCAAGGTTTTCGGGCTTCAGGCACCTGTAGCCAATCCCCGTGGGATCCCCGGGAAGTAAGCAGCACTTGTTTACTGTGGTAAACCAGTTCCGCTTTACTAGTGAAATAGGACCCAGTTACCAATGCTTGGGGTGAAAGTCCTCTAAAATGGGCAACATGTTGATCAACGATTTACTAAACTTGACTTCATCTCCATGTTGTGTCACGATTAGCCATGGTGCATAAATATGTGACGTTAACCACCAACAAACAACAAACAACCTGTAGCCATCACAGTTGACCAATCACGACCAAAAGGGGATGTCATCATCTAGTCATTATATGGAGTCAACCTAATAGTTTACAATGAAATCCTTCCATAAATATGACCTTTTGCCTATGCTAAAGGTTTTTGGGCCCGGGCACCCATCAAGGCTGCATGATCGCGATCAAAATGGGACGTTCTCATCTAGACATTATTTGGAGTCATCCTACCAAGTTACAATGAAATCCCTTCATAAATATGACCTCCAGACTGTGCTAAAGCTTTTCGAGCTCTGGGCCCCTGTAGCCGTCACAGTTGCCCAATCACTTCCAAAAGGGGACTTTTCTCATCTAGACATTGTATGAAGTCAACCCACCAAGTTACAATGAAATTCCTCAATAAATATGACCTGTAGACTGTGCTAAAGGTTTTCGGGTTTTGGGCTCGGGCAGTTGTCACGGTTGGCATATCATGCCCAAATGGGGAAATTCTCATCTAGACATCAAAAGGAGTCATCCTACTCTCAGGTGCCAAATAATAGTGATGGCTGAATAATAGTGATGGCTTGCATTTTCATCAAATATAAATAATAGTGATGGTGTTTTCACTCTATGTCTCATTACCAAATAAAAGTGATGGTCGGAATTTTTCTTCAAAATTAATAATAGTGCCAACACTATTATTCGGCACCTCAGAGTACCAAGTTACAATGAAATCCCTCCACATTAAACATGACCTGCAGACTGTGCTAAAAGTTTTTGGGTTTCGGACTTGGGCAGCCATCACGGTTGATAGATCATGCCCAAAAGGGGACGTTCTCATCTTGGCATTATACAGAGGCATCCTACCAAGTTACAATGAAATCCCTTCATAAATACGACCTGTAGACTGTGCTAATGGTTTTCAGGTTTTGGGCTCGGGCAGCCATACCGGTTGCCCGATCGCGACCAAAAGGGGACGTTCTCATCTAGACATGACCCCCAAACCTGCGTATGAAATTTCGTGGCGATCAGACAAGAAATGCAGACTTTAGCCTGTGCTAAAGGAAAATGTGAACAGACGTCACAGACTCACAAAACAGACTCACAGATTTCAGTACGCGTGATGGCAATAGCTTATCTTGACTATGTCAAGTTAAGCTAATAACAATTCAACAAACTGCAGTAGCCAGTAATCCTACTCATTGTGTTTCATGCATTCCGTGGCGAATCATTTGATTGACGTACAAAGTGGTAATTGCATTTCATGTATTTTATCTACCATTTACTCCCCAAAACGCAATCGCTGACAGAAATATTAATAGCGATAAAAATGCAGCGATAAAAGATCTTGTACGGTAACGCTATTGCAAGAGCGATAAATGTCATGTGACATTGCAAGCGAAGAACGCACATGCGCCTGACGGACTGTTTCACAGGGCTCGCCTTGAGTGAAATGGTCAGGGGCCTAAAAAAAGTGCTCCACATATATTGAGGTCGGGGCCTTTTTCGGGGCTGATTTTCCATTTTGTCCATTATTGTTAGTGCTTTTTTGTGGAAAATGTCGGGGCTTGAAAAAAGCCCCCAGCAAGTGCTCCTCGGGCTGATCTCGGGGCCTGGACTGATCAGCCCCGACTCAAGGCAAGCCCTGGTTTCAGTGGTACGGACAATGTCAAGTCATTTCAATCAAAAACTTGTAATGCTGTAATGAACAATGCATCAAATTTGCCTCAACAAACATTCCACGATGCAGGGAATTGCACAATCCACCATGCAAAACACAAAAACAAACCAGAGGCTCAAGTGAGCCTAAAACGCTCACCTGGCTCAGGTTGTCAAAAGAGAGGAGTGTATCTGGGAAGGGACTTTTGAGGTGGAGACCATGAAAAGTGGAGAAAACTAAAAGATTTGGGCTTGTATTTTTGATATTTATTTCAACAAGACTAGTAATGGGGATAACATACATGATCCATGGCACTGACGGCAAATTAGTGCTACAAACTGATAGATACCTCAGTAAATTATGTTTTTCAGAACAAATAACCGAAACCGGAGTCAACTCTTTTTGTAAAAAAACGAGTAGATACCGACACCGAGCAAAAATTTACTAACCTCCCAACACTAATGAGGGGTGGGGGGTGTGTTAGGGGAGTCCATTTTTTTTTCCACATCTGGTCAGCCTAAATCCTTCAGAATGCATTTTGACTTTAACCAAAACTGTAAAAAAGCATTTTTGACAAAAAAGAAAAAAAAGGGTTCTGCATTTAGTGACTGTAAATAGTTCAAAATGCCTACTGGAGGAAATAAAAAAAAAAAAAATGCCTAATTAGATTGGGGGGGGAGAGGGTGGTGGTGTTTGGGTTTTTAACCCAAACTGTAAACAAGCATTTTTGACGAAAGAAAAAAAAAAGTGCCTAATCCTTTCATAATTATGGCCTGTGGAATATTCTAACGGTTTTGGGCCTCTGTTGTCGTCACAGTTGCCCCAAAGGGGACGTTCTCATCTAGACATTATATGAAGTCAACCCATCAAGTTACAATAAAATCCCTCCATAAATATGACGTGTAGACTGTGCTAAAGGTTTTCGGGCTTCGGGCCCCTGTTGCCATCACAGTTGCCCAATCACGTCCAAAAGGGGACTTTCTCATGTGTAGAAATTATATGAAGTCAGCCTAGGAAGTTAAAATGAAATCCCTCCATAAATATGACGTGTAGACTGTGCTAAAGGTTTTCGGGCTTCGGGCCCATTGCCATCACAGTTGCCCAAAAGTGGACGTTCTCATGTAGGCATTATATGAAGTCAACCTATCAAGTTACAATGAAATCCCTCCTTAAATATGACGTGTAGACTGTGGTAAAGGTTTTCGGGTTTCTGGGCCCTGTTGCCGTCACAGTTGCCCAATCACGTCCAAAAGGGGACTTTCTCATGTGTAGAAACTATATGAAGTCAGCCTAGGAAGTTACAATGAAATCCCTCCATAAATATGACCTGTAGACTGTGCTCATGGTTTTCGGGTTTTGGGCTTGGGCAGTCGTGACGGTTGATAGATCACACCCAAATGGGGAAATTCTCATGTAGACATCATACGGAGTCTTCGTATCAAGTTACAATGAAATCCGTCCATATTAAACATGACCTGCAGACTGTGCTAAAAGTTGTTGGGTTTCGAGCTTGGGCAGCCATCACGGTTGACAGATCATGCCCACACAGGGACGTTCTCATCTAGGCATTATACAGAGGCATTCTATGAAGTTGCAATGAAATCCCTTCATAAATACAACCTGTAGACTGTGCTAATGGTTTTCGGCTCGGGCAGCCATACCGGTTGACTGATCACGACCAAAAGGGGACATTCTCATGTAGACATGACCAAAAACCTGCATATGAAATTTTGTGACGATCAGATAAGAAATACCGGGTATAGTCTGTACTTGAAGGTTGAATAAAAAACTTTAACCACAAACTTTAACCAAAACTCTAAATGTTAACAGAAAAAGGCAGACGGACAGATGGACAGACGGACGGACAAAAGTCATTACTATAGCCCTCACTGTAAACAGTCGGACTAACAAGGAAAATGGCATCCCTTTTGAAATGTAGGCATCCTAAATTACAATTGGTCTTGTGGTCTATTCCTTGCAAGAATGATAAAAGGATTTCTCCGAGTCTGTCTAGAAGGATTGCAGAGTTGAACTATTCAACAAATTTAAGGTACAGTCAACTCAGCAGTATCGAGTCGTCGGCAGTATAGATTCAAAATTTACTGACTGCCATGTTACGTTTAAACAACCGAAATATTTTTATTTTTTCTTTCTGCTTACTGATAGAAAATATATATTTTCCATATATCATGAAAAAGAAATATGCTTTCGCAATATATGAAGTCTGTGTGGCGGTGTTTTTGTTATTACCCGAACCGACCGCGACGAAAATGTAACTTGTTCACCCACTTGCATTTTTAATTTTACTTCAAGAAAAAGAAATGGCCCAAATGACGCCGAAGCAAAGTTGTTTAAATTGTTACCACACTATTATTCTCTAACTAATAAAAACTATGAGAGTAAATTCCTTACCATTCTAATGGAAATAGTAAAGTTGATGGAGGTCATGTACTCAGCATTATCGAACCAGTATAGGTTGCAGTGCCTCACGTGATATTCTTCCCCGTGAAAGATATATTTTTAGAAACTCCGTGTAAATATTGGCCTGTCAAGAATCAGCACGTGTTAAAATGGTAAGAAAGTGTTGTCTTATCTCGCAATTGCATGTCTTATACAATAAGTTACTAATTTTATTATAATTTACCCATTTTAGTAAACAAATCAATCGTTTTATTGCAATTTTCACACGTGTGTTATTGATGTTCGCACTGATTTCCAAATTTCACGTGGGGGCCTATATGCACCTGTATACCGGGCTGCACATTTTTCAAGGGTGACACCGACGGCTGTGTGAGGGGTTGGAATATGATTTTGTTTGTTTCCGGTATCCACAACTACATGGAGGCCAAGATAACGACTAGAAACTTTCTCTTATATTTCCCTTTGCTGGTAATTCTAACACTTGACATCATTTCTTGGAAAACTCTTTCTGAAAGCTATCCAAGCAATGATATCACTGATTAGAATTAGTGAGCCTGAGAAAGACATTTTCTTGTGTTTATCCTACAACTGCAGTGTAATTACCAGGCGGCACAATAGCTATGTCTCTTGTACATGTACCACTATTCTAACTGAATACCGGTACTTACTGAATGCAAATGAATTGATGTCATCCTTTCTCCCTATGAGTAAACTACATGTTACATGTAAATGACACAATTCGTAACCCACAATGTCTCCGGAAATGTCATTCGAAAAGCAAAATGTAATTCCGTTGTGGGGAAGTGTACCTTCCAACAAGCTTGGATTAAATCAACTGCATACTATAACTGGTTACTCCCTGCTCCAGTTGAACGGTATTCAGCTAAATGCAGTGTCGAAAAGTTTTTAATGTTTCATATACATGGGCGAATCATCCTTAAAATCGCACATGTTAACATTCGAGGTGAATAAGACAATAACACTTTCATTTGGAAATCCAAACTCGGAATCCACCGTGATAATGATTGCCCGTGCCAGGACTTTAAGATGACGTGGCAAATTCATCAGACATACATGCTTCGGAAATACTCAAATAGTTCAACTGAACAATCATCCATTTGTAATATTTTCAATATGAATAAATTATCCACGCACATGCGCTCAGCATTCGAAGAGGCAGAATTTACAATAAATCTTCCCATTGGCTTAAATATACACCACTGTGCTCGCCCACATCAATAGCAACCATTCACAATGCTTGATTCAAAGGATTTCAGTGTCACATTACTGCAAAGTTCTATCAATAAAGCATGCATCGGAACTGCCGTAAATACTCCAAAATATGACCGGATTAATAAACACGCAATTACAATTGCTGTAAATGCTTTAAAATATGTTCGGATTAAATTACGTGTCGCAAAATTCTCCGATTTTCCAGGATTTTCAAGGCTCCCATCGGAAATTCCAGGCTTTCAAGGCCTTGAATGACCTTTTGACGAATTCCAGGCTTTTCCAGGTTTTCAAGGCCCCGCTGGGAACCCTGATTCTGGTCTCTATTTGCATTAAGGGGGGGGGGGGGGGTATATGAAGTGTGTCTTAACTAGACATGGGCGAAGGCCGAAATTGAACAGTTTTGCCCAAAACATGTCTGGGAGTAGAGGAAGAAATGGGAGTTTCTGAATTTCGTTGAAAAACATGGCCGTCAGTGGCCATCTTGGATTTGGCATATAAATTGTCAACAATTCCATCAGTTCATCATTCATACTGGCCACATCCCTCCCCGATCTTTTTCACTGAGAAACATGAGTAAATGAATTGGCATTGCCATTGCTTTCTATTTAGTCCAGTCCCTTCTTGAACAATTTGAGCTGCAGTGTCATTGACACTTTCGTTTTTTTCCCCATGTGTCGATAATTCCAACACTTGACATCATTTCCTGGGAAGCCCTTCCCAAGAAATATGTCAAGTCTTGGAATTATCATCAAAGGTAAATTTTATTTATTTATTGGTGCTTTAGTGTCAAATCAACATCTGAGGCTGTATCATGACAATAAAACGGATACAACAAGTAAAAATACAAGACTAATCAATCGTTTATACCCATTGCCAACATCAGAGGACTTCCTCCACAGGCACTGAGTTACTGGATCCTATTTTACCAGTGAAGCAGGACTTGTTTACCACCTGGGAACAGTACTACTCCACTTCCAGCTGTTCCTACGGGGATAACAAAGCTAAACTGTGAGATAAAGTTTCTAGTGGTGACCTACAACTTATTTCAACTGGTACTGCATCCATCAATTCAACAACTGAACTCATCAAGTCAACTCATCATCATCATCACCTCATCATCATAATTCTCTCTATGAGACGCAGCTTGCTTTGAATGATTTCTATTTAATACATATCTCATTTCTTGGGAATATGTTGTTTGTTTTATTGTTCCCAACATTCCCAACATTACAAATCATATTTTTGCCCTTCCAGATATGCCTGTTGCACATCAACATCTGTCTCCCACCCCCCCCCCCCCCCCCTCCCGTTCAGAAATTTCCACCAACTGCCTTTCACATGCTTTACTGCCTTTTAAGTCAGTCAGTATGCCTGGTATATAAATAACGTTCAGAACGTGAGACAACTCGGTCACTCACCCTAAGGCCATTTATTTATTTATTTATTGGTGTTTAAGGTCACATACGTATCAGTCCTTCGTGTGAGTAAATTTTACGGGGTGCAAAAAAGTGCACTCGCAAATTGTGTTGCGAGTGCTATTTTGTGCAAATCGCACTCGCAAAATTCCCCATAGTATCACAACTATGCATTGTAATTGTTTGAGACAGATGTGGTTAAACACAGCTACCTACTCACCCGTGTCGAAGCCCATATTCGTGATTAAGCCCACCCCTCGCTTTTTCAGATTTATGAACAGGGTGCCCTACTCGTGTCAAAGCCCCCCCCCCCCCCCACCCGTGTCGAAGCCCATATTCGTGATTAAGCCCACCCCTCGCTTTTTCAGATTTAGGAACAGGGTGCCCTACTCATGTCAAAGCCCCCCCCCCCCGCCCCCACCCCCCCAAGTTTCAAATTGGATGCAAGTTTGTTTGAGACGTCAAATTTACAGGCATCAAATGGAAAAACAGGTGACTTGTTGCAACACTGTACTTACCCCGGTATCAATAGAATTGTAATACTGTATTATGTATATTTTGGGAGTTGAGGTTTTGTGTTGTTAAATTCGTCTTTTGTGTAATACATTATGTCTGTGTTCAGTGTAATAAGTCTTTATTAAAAAATTATATATCCCAAGCAAAATTGACTTGTTTATTTTTTTGTCGACCTCGTTTTGGAAGCCGTGACTTGTTTCAAATAAGTGTGCAGACTGCTGTCAATAGTTGTCTGAAACACGCCCATCACATATAGTTTTCACATCTGTTGAACATCGTCAGAAAGATACTGATTGAACACTGCCACTTTCGAGCGAGTGCACAACTCATTGTGAAAGAACACTGCCACTTTCGAGCGTGCACAACTCAGTGCGAAAACGGGTGTTCAGAAATTAATGAGAAAGTGGTAATTAAAAATAAAAAATAATTACAACTCTGGTATTTGAGAATTATATAACAATTTAACCAGCGATGTGATGTATGACTTATTGGTTTAATAAAACATGCTCATTTATCATTTCATCATGCCCTGCAACATGTGAAGTTATGACTTTCAGTGTAAAATCTATTTTTTGGATATTGCCAAGGGAGGCAACTATTTTGTTATTCGTATTCTGCCGTGTAAATTTGATCTGGTCTCCATATTATGATTTTTTTTATTGATTTTGTGTGAAGCTCTATTTAGTTTATTCGTCATAAATGTACATATTTAAAAAAAAAAAAACAGCTATTTTTAAACAGACTATGTTTGTCTGTTTTCAAGGGGGGTGGTTTGCAGTGTTGATTGACATACTTAACTTACGTCCATTTTTAGCTTCGAGAGTAACCTGTACAAAAAATGAAAACAACACCGCATGGTTTTCTGTTTGTTTTGTTCATTAAATTGAGAATTAAAACCCAAAATCTGAATATGAAACGTATGTACAAGATAATTATGAGAATTTTTAAAGCAAATTCTGATTAAATTAGCATTGTACTTTCGGTTTCGTTGACTAGATGAATGGGGATGTATAATGACATGCGCAGTGAATAAAGGAAACTGGAAATGTTTCAGTTTTCACTGACAATATCGATTCGGACCTCTTGCGGAGCGGATGGCGATATGAAGGTGGAGGGGGGGGGGGGGGGGGGGGAGGGCATATAACAGCAGTTTTAATTTCGTTTTTGTTTTACCATTAACCAATGGACAATAACAAAATAGATGTCCATTCTGACTTGAAGCGTGGCAATGCTTGTGAGTTGAGTGCAATTTAATTGAAGTTGAACTGTTTGATGACAGGCGCGATTTTTTTGCGCTCGTCTTTTTTAAATTACAGGCGCGTGCGAGCGCAATAGTGCCCGTCTCACGCGAAGGACTGACGTATGTGCAATAGCTAATCGTGATAGTTGTACGGGTGGAGAAAGCAGACCCCCCCTCCCCCGAGGATCGACGAGTAGTCAGCTCAACATTTCAATTCTGTTCAGCTCCGCTAAAGCAGGGTTACAGTGGTTGAAGACATGTGCTCCACTGACGTGCAGTATGCCTTAGTACACAGCGTCATCGTGCCCCCATTTAGGCAACCGGGATAAGGTGCCTCGCCCATGGGCACAACGCGGGTCGTACCAGACAGGGATCGAACTCGGGACCTCTAGCATAGAAGTTCAACAGTCAACCGCTGAGCCACTGCGCTCCACCCTGAGGCCATTAAAAAATCTGAGAGAGACGGTATGCGCATGATTTTATACAACTGGCACAACATGACCCTTATCCGCAGAGGCGGAACGGCTAAAAATTAGGTTCGGGAAAATTCAGCAGCCGACCGGCCCATATGGCAACAGTGGCGGATCCTCTACCAATTTACCGGTCCACCCATGCATACCCCCCCCCCCCCCCCCCCCCCCCACCGCAGTAGCGATAAGAAGTTGTGATTTTAGTTAGAAAATCTTGATGTGTATAAGTCATTTATTTGGGCCACTGGCCCATGGGAAACCTTCTGGTCGCCCGAACGGGCAGTTCGTCTCTGCTTATTCGTAAAGTCGACATTGAATACCAACGGTTCAGTTTACCGTGAAAGGAAAAAAACACGAACATGATAATCATTTCCTGTCAGCTTTGGGCGAAGGTAAGTTTTTTAACCCGATTGCAAATGGTGGCACACGTTTACTCTCGGTTCAGGTCTAACTTGACAGATCGCTGGGAATGTACAATAATCACACGGAGATAAATTCTAATTTGTATCTGTTCTTACAGAAATGGGTCTTAAAGAGTTCGACAACCACAAATTATCCAATTTAGTGATACAACACACATTTGAACAGGCGCCAAATGTGTGATTCTTTATTACCTGCCATGACTCTTTACTTCCGCTATTATGCAAATGATAAAATGATTTCATACACGGACATGTAAGCGTTATTTTTCCTTGTGCAGTCGCGGTAAGCAGTACCTAGTTCTACATGATACACTGCCAAGACAAACACATCGATGTTTGGTTTAACGACGGAGATGGCTGAAAATTTTTTTAAAAAGTGACTCGATACTGCCGAGTAGACTGTATTTTATTGTATAAAATCTGGTCAGTTACTTATGCATAGCAGACTTTCGGGCGGTGTTATCTACCATATGGCAGCAGTTCCATGGCAAATTTGAGTTTCCACATGTTCTATGTTTCATTCCAAACATTTTGGTATATAATTTATTGGGGTTACAGTCAACTCGGCAGTATCGAGTCATCGGCAGTATCGATTCAAAATTTACTGACTGCCATGTTACGTTTAAACAATCGGGACATTTTTATTTTTTCTTTCTGCTAACTGACAGAAAATATATATTTCCCAGTTATCATGAAAAAGAAATATGCTTTTGCAATATATGAAGTCTGTGTAGCGGTGTTTTTGTTGTTACCGGAACCGACCGCGACAAAAATGTAACTTGCTCACCCACTTGCTTTTTTAATTTTACTTCAAGAAAAAGAAACGGCCCAAATAACGCCGAAGCTAAGTTGTTTAAATTGTTACCCCACTATTATTCTCTAACTAATAAAAACTTTGAGAGTAAATTCCTTACCATTTTAAAGCAAAGAGTAAAGTTCATGGAGGTCATGTACTCGGCATTATCGAACCAGTTCAGGCTGCAGTGCCTCACATGATATTATTCCCCGTGAAAGATATATTTTTAGAAACTTGGTGTAAATATTGACCTGTCAGATTCAGCACGTGTTAAAATGGTAAGAAGGTGTTTTATCTCGCAATTGCATGTCTTATACAATAAGTTACTAATTTTACTATAATTTACACATTTTACTGAACAAATCAATCGTTTCATTGCAATTTTCACACGTGTGTTATTGATGTTCGGCGTTCGCACTGGTTTCCAAATTGCACACGGGGCCTATATGCGCACGTATACCGGGCTGCACATTTTTCAAGGGTGACGCCGACGGGCTGTGCGAGGGTGGAAGAGAGGGGTTGGAATATGATTTTGTTTGTTTCTGGTATCCACAACTACATGAAGGCCAAGTTAAAATTCCAATGTTTGCCTCTGATGAATTGTTGAAATTTCGACAGGGGATGAGTGTGCTCTTTTTGTGCTGTTTTTTTTTTTTTTTTGGGGGGGGGGGGGGGGGGGGGGGTGGTGTCGTTGCGGCCTAATTTACTTTCGGTCTTGTATGATTTCGGCGATGAGAGTGGGATCGACCGAGGGGTTTTGACCAAAGCATTCTGGTCTCTATTTGCGTTAGGTGGGAGGTGGTGGGATGGGGTGGGGTGGGGTATGAAGTGTGTCTGAACTAGACATGGGCGAAGGCCCAAATTAAACATTTTTGCCCAAAACATGTCTGAGGAGACAAGCAAGAAATGGGAGTTTCTGAATTTCGTTGAAAAGCATGGCCATCAATGGCCAACTTGGATTTGGCATATAGATTATCAACAATTCCATTAGTTCAGCCTACTGGCCACACCCCTCCCCGATCTTTTTCAGAAACACGAGTAAATGAATTGGCATTGCCATTACTGGATCTTTCTATTTAGTTCAGTTCCTTCTTGAACAATTTGAGCTGCATTGACACTTTCGTTTTTTTTCCCATGTGTCGATAATTCCGACACTTGACATCATTTCCTGGGAAGCCCTTCTCAAGAAATATGTCAAGTCTTGGAATTATCATCAAAGGTAAATTTTATTTATTTATTGGTGCTTAGTGTCAAATCAACATCTAAGACTGTATCGTGACAATACGGGGGGCGCGGTGGCTCAGTAGGTAGAGGCGCAGGCTGCAAGCCGAGAGGTCCTCGGTTCGTATCCCACCTGCGGCAACCGCGTTGTGTCCTTGGGCAAGACACTTCACCCTCATTGCCCATGTGGGGGCACGGTGACGCTGTGTGCTAAAAGCGTACTGCACGTCGATAGTGCACCTGCCTTCAACCAATGCTAACCCTGCTTGTGTGGAGTTGGTATGTTGGGGAGCTGACAGTTGCTTGCCTTTGCTCGGTGGTTCTGTCCTAGTACTCCGGCTTCCTCCACCCGTAAAACTGTCATGATCATGATTAGCCATTGTGCAGAAATATATGACCTTAAACACCAATAAATAAATAAAATATAAATATCGTGACAATACAGCGGATACAACAAGTAAAAATACAAGACTAACCAATCGTTTATACCCATTGCCAACATCAGAGGACTTCCTCCACAGGCATTGATTACCGAATCCTATTTTACCAGTAAAGCAGGCAGGGCTGCAAATAAAAAAAATAATTGGTCCGGACGTGATGTCAGGCCCCAGACAATTTGGGCCGGACATGATAAATTTTGGGGCCGGACATCCGAAAATGCCTAATTGAGGTCAATATATAGACGTCAGACACTCCCTTTCTTCTCCCAAATGACGAATTTCGCTCATTGTGACTCGATAATTATTATAATCCAAATTTCCAATTGCATCATGCATGGGGAGGTAAGTAAAAAGTTCCTTGAATGTTGGACAGGCAGTGACCGTTGGGAGCGGGGGAGAGCAGGAGAGTGGAAATTCACTCTCCACTTTTAGATTTTACGAGAGTGAAAAATTTTAGGAGAGTGATTTTTAAAATAAAAAATAATGCCTCGGGCCAATTCGCCCCCAGGTGGAATAACGAGGATTGGTGGTGATTGCTGTTGAGAAATCAGTAGGCCTAATAACGCGCGATTTCCAAAATAATTGGTTTTATGACGTTTCGGCCCTAAGAGGCCAAAACGTCTTAGAAATTGGGCCGAAACGTCTTCACATTCGGTAATTCTTTTTTAGATGTGATTGTGTGGAGGGGTTTGTGGAGTTTTAAATTGGCAAGTCCCAAGGGTGGTCGCTCATGACAGGTTCTTCTGTACTTTGCACTTCTCCGACCAGAGGTCAGCCTGGCAGCTGATTTTAGGGAGAAGTGACTTCTCCCTTCAGAGACTTTAGGGAGAAGTCAGGACCCAGGAGGGAGAAGTCAGTGGACATGAAGGAGAAATCAGAAAAAAAACATAAAACGTATATGTCATTGTGACAAAATAAATCAACATAGAGGACACAATTGTGGAGAAAAAAATAAATAAAAGTTATCCAAACATACAAACACACACAAAACTAAGTCAGATGGTTACATAACAGAATGTAGGTTAAAATCCCCACCCCCACCCCACAAAAAACTGTGTCGTTCATGGTTTCTGAATACCCCCTAACTCTTTGCCGAACAGTGATGACTAAGGTTACCGTGCAGTTGATTTTGTATTTGCGTCAACGATGTGGATTTGAAATTTAGTATGACCCATGGTGAGAGTGTTCTTCTCTGTAACAGAAGGTATATTCTTTTTAAAAAAATATTTAAAGTGTTTAAAATAAATTTCAAGTTCATATAAGAAGCTGGGTCATTCATGGTTTCTGAATACCCTAACTGAGTTGAAAAGCGTAGTTAAAAAAGTTTTCGATATCCTTCGTAAATTAAGCGTTATTAACAATTTGAGTTAATTAATTTCTTTGGTAAATGACAAAACATTTCAGTTGTCTCCCTTCCCGGCTGCGCTGTGTAATAATACACTGTTCAGAAAACTGACAATTTCTGCCAACCATCTTTCACTGACACGTGCGATTGGTGCTTTGAAGGTCTGCCATTCTTATCCATCCAAATACCTGTGATTTCTATTGTAGCCTTATTACATTTAACCCCCCTTCCAACAAACTTCACAAGTTTTCAAAGAAAAACATTCAATGTATTGCGGGGCGAATTTCAATGCAGCCAATTTTTCAGTGGAACAGAGCATAACCGCAAGCAATTTCGATATGGACGAACTGTCTCCAATACATTTTTTTTTGTTTTGAAACGGTGGTTAACTTTAATAAATTCTAATTAACTCGATGCGTGTCTTGTGTGATTCGTTGTTTTGTCTGGTACTTCGTTTTTAAATAGCCATTTTGTGCTGGTTGCTATCAGTTGGGGCGAATTGTTCGAACGACTACGCCATTGCAATTCTTTTCAGAAATATAAAATTGGGCTAGTTTAGGCTATTTTCATAGCCGTGTGACGGACTTTAACAGCAACCGTTGTTTACTGTTTTTTGCGGAAGCGTGTGTTTTTAAAAAATAAAACATAAGAAAATACATTAAATTGCCATGTCTCCCAAGGAAGTTTGGGGAGGGCGACTTGAATTTCGGTCGTGTTCAAAGCCTTCGTCGGAGACGGAGTCTTTGAACATGACCGGAAGATAAACGTGCGCGGACTAATTACTCGCGGTATACGAAAAAAGCGGAGTGCGCGATGGTGCGCTGGCGCGATCGCTCGCCGTTCCCAACGGTCACTGGACAGGTGAAGAGACAAAGTGCAAGGATGGAGAAAGACAAATCAGGTAATTAAAAAGAATGGTAATAGATCAATTTCCTTTTAATTGAAACAGGCATCATTCATAGTGAACAATTTATCAAACAATTTCAGCACTAAATCAACGATGAGTGGCCGGTTGGTCCAGGCTTTTGCGGGAAAGAAGCGCAATGGTATTGGTACTCGCGGACGACACCGCCTCCCAATTTAGGATGAGAGGCGTTGAAAATCGCGCGCGTTCGGTGTGCATTATTTTTTCAAGAAGCGTTTTTTCTCATCAAACGTTCATTTTGAATTGCCTGTCGTGTCGATAACTTAAGCCAACTCCAGAGATTATCAAAGCAAAACTCGTGGTATTCACTTGTGTTGTAATGCATCTGACGTTTGTTTATTTTGACAGTGGATGTTTTCAAAAACGTCCGTGCTGTTTTGACCAATCATGGATTTGCACATCAAGGGAGCTAATTTAACAGCTTTGGCTCTGATGGGGAATTTCCATTACGTTTCTGATCAATTGCTTGCACCAATAGATTAATTTACACAGACCAACCCTGTACAAATTAAACGTGACATAAACAAGGTGAGCGACTTGGGAAGCATTAATGTGGTCTGAATCGTCCACCCATTTAGTCTGAATCGTACATGGTCCGAAACGTCCAGACTCGGACGCGATAAGCCGAAACTGGGTCGAAAAAGGGAGTGCGTTGAAAAAGCCATTTACCACTGTTGACTGCGCATGGCAGACATTACAAATTATTGTTTTTTATGAACAAAACGAACACACCTTTCAAAAATATTTATACTGAGATGGTAGAGGGGCTGGTGCTGGGACGCAGACGATTTTAATAATTGAATGTCCGTCATGGAGACTACTGTGACGGCAGTGTGGTTGGGCTGGGTTGATTTTACACAGATGACTGTAGTAACCGCCGGACATGAAGACTGACCGTAACGGATTTCGGCCCGGACAGTATGGAGAATTCGGCCGGACATTGTCCGTGTCCGGACGCTTATTTGCAGCGCTGAAAGCAGGACTTGTTTGCCACAGGGAACAGGTACTACTCCACTTCCCGTCGTTCCTACGAGGATAACAAAGCTAAACTGTGAGGTAAAGTTTCTAGTGATTACCCTACAACTTATTTCAACTGGTACTGCATCCATCAATTCAACAACTGAACTCATCAACTCAGCAATTCAACTCATCATCATCATCATCATCACACCATCAACTTATCATCACCAACTCATTACCATCATCTCATCATCATCATCATCATCTCTCTATGAGAAGCAGTTTGCTTTGAATGCTTTCTATTTAATACATATCTCATTTCTTGAAGTATGTTGTTTGTTTTATTATTCCCAACATTACAAATCATATTTTGGGGCATTCGAAGAATTATCACTCACTGAAGCTTACATTCCAACAAAATTTCCATCACCTCACCAAACATTCGCTCTCAGTGACAGTGCATTGACATTTTAAACATTCCTTCAGAGAGAGGCTCTTGGACACTCCGCCAATGGCAGGGGCACACCCTATAGTGTCTCCACGATCCCAGTACCAACAATAGAGTCCTGGTCCTTTTAGACCTAAGATGGTAAGAGGTATTAAAAAAGCTAGTGACAGACAACATTCTGCAACTCGGCCTCGCCCCTTCCAGATATGCCTGTTGCACATCAACCTCCCCCCCCCCCCCCTCCTTTTCAGCAATTTCCACCACTGCCTTTCACATGCTTTACTGCCTTTTAATCAGTCAGTATGCCCTGGTATATAAATAACGTTCAGAATGCGAGACAACTCGGTCACTCACCCTAAGGCCATTTATTTATTTATCGGTGTTCAAGGTCACATACGTATGCGCAATAGCTGATTGTGACAGTCGAGGATCGACGAGCAGTCAGCTCAACATTTCAATTCTGTTCAAGCTCCGCTAAAGCAGGATTACAGCGGCTGAAGACATGTGCTCCACTGACGTGCAGTACGCCTTAGTACACGGCGTCATCGTGCCCCCAAGTCGGCAACCGGGATAAAGTGTCTTGCCCAAGGACAACGCGGGTCGTCCCGGATAGGGATCGAACTCGGGACCTCTAGCATAGAAGTCCAACAGTCAACCACTGAGCAACTGCGCTCCACCCTAAGGCCATTAAAAAATCAGAGTCATGGTACGTGCATGATTTTATACAACAGGCACAAAATGACCCTTATCCACAGAGGCGGCAACGGCTAAAAATTCGGTTCGGGAAAATTCAGCAGCTGACCGACCCATATGGCAACAGTGGCGGATCCATGCATAGCTCCTCCCCCTCCTCTGCATTAGCGATAAAAAGTTGTGATTTTAGTCAGAAAATCTCAATGTGTATCAGTCATTTATTTGGGCCATTGGCCCGTCAGGAAATCTCCTGGTTGCCCGAACGGCCAGTTCGCCTCTGCTTATTCATAAAGTCGACATTGAATACCAACGGCTCAGTTTACCGTGAAAGGAAAAAAAAACACGAACATGATAATCATGGATTGATGTCGTATGTTTTGTGAATTTCCTGTCAGCTTTGAGCGAAGGTAAGTTTTTTTTTAACCCGATTGCAAATGGCGGCACCCGTTTACTCTCGGTTCAGGTCTAACTTGACAGATCGCTGGGAATGTGTAATAATCACTCTGAGATAAATTCTAATTTGTATCTGTTCTTACAGAAATGTGTCTTAGAGAGTTCGACAACTACAAATTACCCAATTTAGTGATACAGCACACATTTGAACTGGCGCAAAATGTGTGATTCTTTACTACCTGCATTGACTCTTTACTGACGCTATTATGCGACTGATAAAATGATTTCGTACACGGACATGTAAGCGTTATTTTTCCTCGTGCAGTCGCGGTAACAGTACCTAGTTCTACACGATACATTGCAAAACACATCGATTCTTGGTTTAACGACACTCGTGACTTCTTGCTTGGACCAATTGGCTTGCATCATTGGCTGACCTATTAACAGAATCATGGGAATAACCTTTATAATACGTCATCCTAAGTATCTAACCTTTGTAATGACGTTTGAATAAACTGATTAACTGAAGAATATTTTGAGATTTACTGTCGGAAAGGCACGGGGAATTTGCCTGTTTTCGTGCAAAAATTGACTTCCGCGTTCTATAGAACATAATTTAACTGCATAATTCACTTAAGACTCAGACATTTTTTTAGTTCTACATAATCCTGAGATAGTCGGCTGCTCGGGAAACTTTAATTTTAGTTGCCGAACCGATGCGACGATAGCCTTCAACAGCTTGCTTTATCGGTCACGTGTACTCAATTTGTAAACAAAACGCACGTGTTGACGGGACGTTCATAAGGTTGCAACGTAATCGGAGTTTTCAGTGCCAGTACATTACCTTTTGGTGAAAAAACATTTTATTTCAGCATATTTAATTTATTTAATACTCATTTGGCTTCAAATAATTATCTGTCTCTATAAATTTTTAATTTTAACAAAATTATTCACATTAAAATTGGTCAAGGAATTTGTTTCTCTTTGCAAATTTGGGTGGTGCTACAGACTACAGTCAACATTGAATTTGACATCTGCTTGTTTTGCCACACCAGTTCGTCCCCTGAGTTCCAATGTGTTATATGTGCCAGGGGGAACATATAACACATTGGAACTCAGGGGACAAATTGCCTCGATATTCAGGGTTTCTGAATACTAAACACACAGATATTAATTTTTATTTATTTATTTATTAGAGTTTAACAGCCACGGTCACATATTGTGTCGGTGACAGTTTTACAGGTGGGGGAGCCAGATACAGAGACCCAGAGAGAACCACCGAGCAGCTGCCAGCTCCCCAACATCGTAACTCCACATTGCAGCACAGGCAGGGTTCGATTGGTTGAATATATGCGCACCACCGACGTGCAGTATGCCTTAGTACAAGGTGTCATCATGCCCCCATGTGGACAATCGGAGTGAAGTGCCTTGCCCAAGGACACAACGTAGAAGTCTGAATTGATCGCTCAGTCAGCCATCCAAGGACTAACTGGACTCGACATTGCTCAATTTTGGTGATCTGACAAGAACCGGTTACCGCAATGCCACTGCACCTCAATATTAATTTCAAATCAAATTTTTAAATTAGTTTACACTCAACTGGTAAACAAAAAAATGCCTGATCCTACCAATTTAGAAATTGTTGGACTATTATGAAAAGAATGGCACTGGAGACACTGTCAGAGTGATCATCATTAGGTCACCGATGAAAAACACTCCATATATGTGCAAACAAAATTTAAAAAAATTATGTACATGTAAATTATAATCCTGTATTTTTAAAAAAGGGTACAGCTCAGTGCATGCAATATGCAATCTGCAATATTGCCTCTGTTACCAGTGGGAGGTCATGCATAAACAACTAATAAAAAAAATTTGATAAAATATGAAGAAGTGAAAGCTCGGTACAAACTCACCATCTGTTACCAGTAGGAGTTCTTGGATTAAACAACTAATAAAGAAATTAATAAAATGTGAAAACTCAGTACAAACTCACCATCAGTTACCAGTGGGAGTTCTTGGATTAAACAACTAATAAAGAATTTAATAAAATGTGTAATCTCAGTGCAAACTCACTATCCATTATCAGTGGGAGTTCTTGGATTAAATAACTGATAAAGAATTTAATAAAATGTGAAAACTGTTGAATCAAAACATGTGAAATTACTTCTGTTACCAGTGGGAGTTCTTGCATAAAACAACTGATAAAGGACTAAATAAAATGTGAAACGGTGTAAATCTTGGGACATGCAAACTCACCACCTGTTACCAGTGGGAGTTAATTAAAAAATTAAAAGTATACATGTACATGTGTTGTGGTGAAACTGCATCAGTGAACCAAACATTATGTTCACAACAAAAATAATTACATTCTCATGATGATCACCCCGACATGTTTTTAATTTCTCTGGTCACAAGAGGTATTCATTACGCTGTATTGCCATCTGGTAATAATTTTGGTGTGTCACTGTGTGTGCGTGTTGTGTGTTCAATAGCTGTCTAGGCTGACTGTGTTGAGACTTATGAATTGGTAAACTACCTTTTTACTGAAATTTCACTAATGACCGTGGACCCAGGACAGTTCAACACCTTATTGGAGGCTGGGGGCACGGTGGCATTGCAGAAACCGGTTCCTGTCAGATCACAAAAGTTGAGCAATGTCAAGTCCAGTTAGTCCTTGGATAGGTGACCATCTGAGCGATCAATTCAGACTTCTGCATTATCTCCTTGGGCAAGGCACTTCACCCCCCGATTGTCCACATGGGGGCACGATGACACAGTGTACTAAGGTGTACTGCATGACTTTAACCAATCTAACCCTGCCTGTGAACCAGTGTGGAGTTACGATGTTGGGGAGCTGGCAGCTGCTCGTTGGTTCTCTCCCGGTACTCCAACTTCATCCACTCGTAAAATTGTCACCGACACAACATGACCTTGGCTGTTAATGTGTCGTTAAACCCTAATAAATAATAATAATATTGGAGGCTATTAATATTGTCATTTTTTTGCATGGGGGTAGGGTTTATGAATCTAAATTTTGCCGATATTTTACATCTGGCAGGAGAACAGTGTTCTGTAAATTATTTGATTTTGAAAAATATTTTCAATTAATATATACTGAAATTCTTATCTCTGTTGAGATTCTTTCTGTACTTTAACACAAAAGAGGGAAGAAGCTGGGCTTTCAAAAGATTTCTTAAATAGCTGATTTACATGTAGTGATCAAGGACATTGATGACCTTCTCACAGTGTAGCAAGAATACTACTTATGTTTGGCAAATTGTGAGAATGTCGAATGCTAGGGCCTACTTCAACACTATTCATTTAAGGGTTTGGTTACACCCTCGAATAAAAGGGGAGGGCTTGCTACAAATAATTGATCTAGTTTATCAGACTATTATTTTCTTTCAAGACTCAAATGCTACATAGTATTATAACTTAAATGGCATTTCAATTCGGACTGAGGCCATACATAGATTCACGCCAATCATTTTTACAGAAATTGTCTGAGTTAACGTAACTTCAATAAATGATCGGATATAAATGGTCGTAATTCCTGAACCAGTGGGCCAAATTACAAATTCTTTTTA
This sequence comes from Pictodentalium vernedei, assembly GCA_031216915.1. Lineage (NCBI taxonomy): Eukaryota > Metazoa > Mollusca > Scaphopoda > Dentaliida > Dentaliidae > Pictodentalium > Pictodentalium vernedei. The sequence goes on from CM062293.1 coordinate 356,409,018, forward strand.
ATTTTGTGTTCAGAATGAAGTGCCCTTTACACTGACATATAACTTGATATATCTGAGTAACATCAGTAAGCCTGTGAGGGCTATACCTAAGCATATCAGGTATTGGGCTTTTCGACATCCCAACTTGCAGAAAATCTTGAAAATTGAAATCACCATAACTTTTGAAGTACTAGGTGTATTAACATAATTCTTTCAGATTTGTATTCAGGATGAAATTCCCTAAAAAATTATATACATGAATGAATTTGAAAATTTTCATGTCCCATCACTATCGATACTGCAGAGTAGACTGTATTCATTTTGGGGCTTTTTCAGACTTGGAAGAAAATTTCCTGAAATTTGACCAAATTTACTTTGGACGTCCCCTCAAGGAATATCAGAGGCTGGAATTTCAAAATAAACAGAATTCCATTACTTATTTTTAGCACCTTAATAATCCGAGCGTCGAGCACCTGTGCACCGATTAGTGTTGAAACGATTAGTGATTTTCAGGAATCGACTAGTCGCCAGCAGTAATCGATTACTAATCGACTAGTCGAAGCCCCCATGTTATTGTTATCAAACACGTGTACTGCCGTTCTTTCCTGGTTAAAACTAACAGTAATACTTGCAATGAAACAATGGCAAGTTAAGCTTTCAAAGTACTCAAAACCTCTTTCAGTTTCGAGAGAGAATTAATGTTGGTAGCTTCTGTTTAAAATCATTTTTTCTCAATATAGTCACTGATATTTTAATAAAATAAATCATTATTCAGTTTTTTTTATATTATTCGTTCCATCCCATTGAATGTTAACAAAAGGAAGTGCTCTTTACGCATGCGTGATGTACATCCCCTGTCGAAAATTAAGCACAGTTAACGCCCACAGCAGTCATCAGCCTGTCAACAATTGTACACTGAACACTCCCACACAACTTCTCGTATTATGACTTAATCTCTTATCTGTCCATAATTATGCATACATCGAACACGCCTACTAATTTCCATAATGTCTGCTTTGAAAATCATCACCTGACCTGATTGGGTTTCCTCTTAACTCAGTTGCAGTTCGAGGAAAAGCTAGTTTCACTTTCAATTTCCCGGAAACTCGCAGATTTCCAGGAATTTGTCCGCATGTATTTACAAAATGAAAATAAAAAGCACATGGATTTTGTAATTGGTTCTTTAGTGATAACAAATTGTTCCAAATACGAACTGGTATGTGTTCTTCCATAATTTCTCTTTGATGTTTCTGTAAAACATTTCGAACTTTCCAGTACCTGGAGAACAAATTGATGTCCGTAGGAGGCCTAATTTCATGTCAACTTTGGGTCCTAATTTTCCTGCAGGCTGCTCCCTCGAGAATAAGCTCACCCATATATTTTTCCCTGTTTACTTCACGCACCCCTGGTCTTATTCAATCTCTGGTCAGTTGGCCAACTACGGTTGTTATTCATGCAGTCGGAAACATCAAACGCGTTATTTCCATGGGTTGTTTTTTGATTTTGGGAGTTTACTTGTGACATTTGCAACAATGTTGGGTGAATTTAAGGGGATGGTGTATGGTTGGGGCAGATGTTCCGACTAATCGACTAGCAGATTTAGGGATCGACTAATTTAATAATCGCGTCGACATCGATTAGTCGGCTAATCGTTTCAACACTAGCACCGATTAAGGGCCTATATAAGTAATGGAATTTTGTCTATTTTGAAATTCTCACCTCTCATGTTCCTTAAATTCAGATTAAATATACACAAATTATACATCAAAATGAAGGTTGGGATGTATAGAACACGAAACACATAAGTAATCAACTCATAGAGACGACTGTAGGCACCACTGGTTCCTGGAAGTCTGCTACCGTATTCGCAACAGAACTGATAATAAAATAATATTTCATCTGAACAACTTGTGGTAGCAATAGGCGCCGCCACCTGGTGGCGCGGGAGGTACGATTCCGGAACCTCCATAGCCGACGTCAGCATGTAAAGTGAAGGTCGGGTGGTATTTATATCGGTAATTTATTCAGATTATGACGCAATCCCTGTTCCTTTTATACCACACATGTTGATGGCGATCGTTTGAACTTTGTTTTGTTGTAAACTTTCCCGCGGAAACAAAACTGTTAAATACCAATAGTTTATTTGCAAAAAAATACCTTTTGTGACTACTGCTAAATCGCACACTTCCGCTAAAAAAGGTAGGTTTGAATGATTTAATATATTTTAATAAACACAACCAAGTAAGTTTTTCAAACGCGAAACATCACGAAGATTGCAAAAATCGAAAATTAATAATATCAAGGGACATAACTCTATTGCGCCTGGAAGCAAGTTGACTAGGGAACGGGACGTTTCAGCCCTTTACCAGTTCGGCCCCGGGACGTTTCGGTGCATTTTTCTTATTTGAAATTCAACATGTTATCCAACAGCCAAGGCCTCATGCACTCTAAACTCAATTTTCACATTTTTTTCTTAAGTACTGGTAGGGGGCTTCCTCCAATTACAATCTGTTCATACTAACACTCTCTCACACCCTTTATGCTAACCAAATTAACCAATGCATGTTTAACATATCTTATTAACCCTTTACCTAACATGAAAAGCAGACGACACTTGCAAAAAAAATTCTTGAATAACTAATTTTTTTCATTTTTTGTCTCAAAAACATAGGTTATGACCCCTCGTTGGAACGAGCTCGACGAGCTCGTTCCAACGAGGGGTCATAACCTATGTTTTTGAGACAAAAAATGAAAAAAATAATGAAAATTAATTGTCGATTTTTGAGAATAGCGCTGGCCGGTTTTGGCCGTTACGTTGGGTAAACGGTTAATGCATGCTTGACATTTCTTACTAAATGCATGTTTAATATATCTTACTAAATGCATGCTTGACATAGCTTACTAAATGTATGCTTGACATAACTTAGTATTATTTCTACCACTGATTTATTAAGATGACTACTGGTAACTATACATTTCTTAATACTTCTTTAAATATGATTAACAAACACTTTCAGGTATCATGTACAAATTAAAGTTAAATCAATGGCAATCTCACATGATCGTTATTTGACAGTTTGCATGACTCAGGTTAGAACAACACATATTAAATTAACGTACAATTTGTTCGCATTCCTATGCACATTTTCCTTTCCAAAGTATCACTGTTTTATTAATAAAATATTTGCAGTTTATTATAAGATTTTCAGCCCTTCAAGCTATAGAGGCATTATGCTAATGTTCATGTACAATTATTTCAGGTTTTAGAGAATCTGCACCATTGTTTTGATTGAAGATTGTTTATTACAAGGAATTGACGGAGAGGAACTCCCAATTCATACTCATCTCTAGTTTGGAGACTTCAGCATTCTGTGTATTAAAGTGTATTTACATTACTCTGCATAGAACCTAAAGACACTCAAGAACAAAGGTATATTTACATGTATATTTTGGTAACAGTTTTTGTATTAACATTTCCAAGGCTTGTTGTGGTTTAATGGAACTTCTATGATTATAACTCATTTTTATAGAAAATATACCTGTATTGCAGACATTTTATTGGGTCATAATACACATATATCCCTAAAGATGAGTTCTATGAATCACAATTACTATGGTGTCTCAAATTTCAGCTGTATGTATTTGTTAGAGTTTTAATTTAGACAAATTAGTAAAATTCTGCCTGGGGTTATATTTGATTTTTAATCTAAAATCTTGCAAAAAAATACTGCAGCTGCAAAAATTTAATTGAATCACACATAATATATCTCTAGCCCTCCAAATTCACAAGTTTTATGACAAAATCCTCAAAACAATTGATATTTTTAGTTGTAATGCCTTGTTAAGCAAAAAATGCATTTCCGCCTGGGGGTATAGTTGATTTTTAGTAAATAAATTTGTGAAAATAATAGCTATCCTTAATTTTTTTTCTTAATTACATAGAATAATATCACATGTGGTCAAAAATGTATAATTTTTATGACCATAAGCCACAATTAACACCGTGACAGAATGGTTCCCTTTTTTGGTAGATTTGAAAACCATGCTTTTTTGAGGGTGCCGTACATATGCACTTTAGGATAAAAAATCGTCAATTTTTGGAACAGATATGGACTAAAGTGAACTATTTGTTCAGTTCTGATATACAACTGAATACATAGAAACCTTCAAACATCATATGTAACCATTGGGAAAAAATCATTGCCTATTGCTACTTGTGGCCAAGTGTGCTTCATATATCCAACAACAAAGCTAGACATTCAAAACACTTTCGAATACAGCGAAAGGACTGTATTTTGGAAAATGACAACACTGTCTGCATTTTTTATTGAAGATGGTTTCCATGCTCGACAGACATGCGCAAATAACTCGTTACCACGAATTTCCATCGAAAAACAAAATCGTAATTCTAAGAAATATCAACAGGTATCATACCTTGCATTGAATATGGCAACTGCGCAATCTCTATCTAATAACAGTATACTGTATGAAGGCGATCTTTTTCATTATTTGTTTTTACATGCTTTTTCTGTCCGATGACGTCGACCGGAAATCGAAAGTATACTCATACGTAAACAAAAGCGAAGGCTTTGGAATTTCCCCCAATGCAGCTCGGTCGCCGTATTTTGAAGAATATTTATCCCCAAGCTTCGTTCTTGGATATGTAAAGCACATTTGGCCACAAGTTGTTTTCGTGAAATATTATCAAATTATCAGTTCTGGTGCGAATACGGCAGCAGACTTCCAGTAGCAATAACCAACGCCGCCAGGTGGCGCGACACATTCCATTTCGGAAACTGGGTCAAAGGCGTCGAAACTAATTTCGAACTAGGGGTACCCTATTTACGCTCTAAATAACCTTCAAATAATGACGTTTTTTTGTCTAAAAATATCTGGCCTCTATTTGGATTGGATTAAACAACAAAGAAGAGGTATTTTTCGCGGGAAATATTAATGAGAACTATATTTAATATCTATTTGAACAAAAGGTGGTTTAAAAACAACCCTGCTACGTTTTGCTAACACAGTTTTCTCACCACTACCATAAAATATATAACAAAATGAATTAAATGCCAAAACACGAGCACCGTAATCCACCATCAACTATTTAAAAATTAGTTGAAAATATGGGAGGTGATAATTCTATTTTTAGAATGGCATGGGAAAATCCGAAGATGATCGCTCTCACCGAAAGAGAAAGTTGGAAAGAACACAGAAATAGATCAGTTAAATTGCGTTATCGAAATTAATTTGAGCCGTTCTCGTTTGTTGATAAAAGTCGAAAAATTAATAATCAAGCTGTCTAGTGGTCTGGAAGTAGAAGATAGAAGATTTTAATTTATTGATTCAACTTCAAGGGTAATAGATTTGTTTTGGGTGGAAACTTAGCTGTTTATTTTTAAAAATACAAACAAATGTACTATTATTCATTGAATTTGTGCTATATGCATCGGTGAAAATGAACCCGATTTTTTCGACCTCGTAAATTCGGCCCACTTAACACAAATTGCATCCAAACACCAGCTCAGTCTTCGTAAAAATGAATGTAGCACTCATATATGCAGGGCAAAAGCAAGATGCTCCAACCCAACCCCACCTTAAGACCCGGGTGGTGGTTTGGATCAGGAAGTGGTGGGGGGGGGGGGGGACTGATTTCTTGCCAAACTACGAATTTCCTCCTAATTTGCCTAAATATTGCCTAATGTGCTGAAAATCACAATTTAATCGTGAAAGACAGTGGAGACCCAAATGCATGTTCAGTGGTGGGGGGTGGGGTGAGCACCCACCTCACCCCACGAAAGCTTATGAATGTGTCTAGACCAAGAAAGAAAATGAAGTTGGCAGCCATGTTTTGTATTTTTAAACGTAATGACGTCATTCCTTCCTAGGTTTCAACCAGGGATTCCCTGATTGCAACCAATCGCTTAAGGAAGGAATGACGTCATTATGTTTAAAAATACAAAACATGGCTGCCAACTTCATTTTCTCGAACCACTTCGATGATATGAATCTTTCGTTTCTGAACAATACGGTGACCAAGCGCTTCCGACATAGAGGTTTTTGTTTTTTACAATTATCCTTCTTTCGGTCACATAATAACAAAAAGCTTCTGGATATGCCATATTGTTCCCACGAGGCGAGATAGACCTGCAAGTAAATCGTTTGCAGGTCGTATAGTACAGCACAGGTATCGAGAGCGTTGGACCTACAGGCCGTACCAACACCAAAAATTATATTACGGACTGTAGGTCCAAGTTTGGACTAGAGTTTATGGAGCACATACAAGCTTCCCAGTGTTGAAACAAAGCTGTGGTCATAAAGAGGAACACCCAGGGAGCACACAGATACAATTATCAGCCACACAAGTTTGATTTCAGACTGATGGCGTGGTGGTGACGGATTTTTTGTATTTTTAAAAAAATTGGATTTTATGAATTCCGACCCCATAGAGGATTTTTTTGTCAAAACACAGCTTTAAATTATACATATTCCACCAAGTGTTTTTGTTTCTCACTTTATATGCCAAGGTGAATGTAAAAACAACTTAATCTCCCCTAGAAAGTTTTTGGAAAAAAATCATTGGTTATTGCTACTTCCAGGAACCAGTGCAGTGGTGCCAACAGTAGGGACGTCATTACGTCGTCGCCTTATTTTAAGATTTCAGGCAAAAAATCACAAATTGTGTCTTTTTCAATGTCTCATAATTTTATTGTATTAACACTCCCAAATAATTTTAAAAACATTTTCCAGGAGGTTTTGATATATGGTAATTGGGTATCATCTCATTTTATTTGTAGTTATTTTATTTTCGCTGAACCGCGACGTCAAAGTCGGTTCACTTGCACGAATTTTAGCGTGAAAATTTCTTTGTGACTTTTTGACACCCTTTTTCAACGGAGCATCGACTGGCGAATATTGATTGATTCACCATGGGGATAAATGCAACAGATAGAGCAGATCTCGAACTTTACAATGATGCCTGGTTCCGTTGCATCCGTTGATGATGAGTGGGTGCGAAACATCAAAAAGAACTTTCTACACATTTCTCCGGAGGTTCCGCTTTATGGATCGAACGGAACCAAAGATATTTTTAGAGAGGAGATTACAAGCTTTTAAATAAGACAAGATACGATTGGTTGGTGTCAGGGATTGCCAGTCGATGACATTTTAAAGAAACCAATGAAAGCCGCTTTTTCTGAAACAAAAAGACGTCTGCAAATTATCATCCGTATTTCGGCCGGTGCTTACGTAATTCATTGGAAGCGTCACTCGACCATTTTTCGCAACATTCAAATTGCAATTTCTATGATCTCGAAGTGCATAGAATTCTGGAAAAAGCATGGGAAATTTTGGAGTACCCGCTGGTACTATCCAATGGTAAGTTATATATTTGATATTTTATTTTAAACTTTTCCATGCCGTGGCCGTGGGGCAAAAACGCACCGGAACGGTCCAGGTTACCTTAATTGCTTAAACTTTTATTAAAAGTTAAATCCAAAACAAAGAAAAGAATACCAAATTCGGCTAAATAAATGATTTAAAATCATTTTTTTTATAGTAGAGCTTATAATGTGCCAATTGCATTAAGTGGTATAGCATGCTCCTGTCTGAGGTGACCTAAATTATGTTTTCACAAAATCTGAATTTTCATGGAGCTTGGCCATTGGGGGTGGGGCTGTTAAATCATGTTTTGAAAGGTAAACCACACTCCATAGCTACTGATTCAGAGTTTTTTGTTCACATAACGTAGCGTTATCAGTACTGATGCCCTGACAGTTTTGTTTTTGTTTTTTTTTCTTGGGGGAGGGGGATTTATTTATTTATATGGATTCAACGACACTTTCAACAGCCAGGGTTACCTGCAATCACCCAGAGCACCTGATTCAGAGTTTTTTGTTCACATTATGTAATGCCATCAATATTAATTGATGTCTTGATTTTTTTTTTTTTTTTTTGGGGGGGGGGGGGGGGGGGTATTTATTGGGGTTTAACAACACTTTCTACAGCCAGGATCACCTTGTGTCAGTGAGTTTTACAGGTGGAGTACCCAGAGAGAACTACCAAGCAATGGCAAGCAACCATCTAGACCGTCTTTTTGGTGGGGAGGGGGTTTATTGAGATTTTGACACTTCCAACAGCCAGGGTCACCTTGTGTTGAACAGTTTTACAGCTGGGGGAAGCCAGAATACTGAGAGAACCACCAAGCAATGGCAAGCAACTGTCAGACTCCAATCACCCAGAACAACTGATTTAGAGTTTTTCATTCACATTATGTAATGTCATAAATATGAACTGATAATATCTTTTATTTTTTATTGGGGGGGTATTTATTGGGGTTTAATGGCACTTTCTACAGCCAGGGTCACCTTGTGTCAGTTTTTCAGGTGGAGGAAGCTGAAGTACCCAGGGAGAACCACCAAGCATTGACAAGCAACCATCTAGACTTTTTTTTTGGGGGGGGGGGGGGGGGGGGGGTATTGGGATCTTATGACACTTTCATTAACCAGGGTAACCTCATGTCGGACAGTTTTACGGGTGGAGAAAGCTGGAGAGAACCACCAAGTAACAGCAGGCAACTGTCAGACTCCAGACAATCAACTGATTCAGAGTTTTTTGTTCACAAAACATAATGTCATCAATATTAATTAATAATGTCCCGGCTTCTTTTTCTTTTCTTTTTTTTTGGGGGGGGGGGGGGGGGGATTTATTTATTTATTTGGTTTTAACAACACGTTCGACAGCCAGGATCACATCGTGGAGGAACCCAGAGTGAACAACCAAGCAATGACAAGCAACTGTCAGACTCCAGACAACCAGAGCAACTGATTCAGTTTGGTAATGTGCTGACCTTTTTTTTGGCGGGGCTGGGGGGGGGGGGGGGGATTTATTTATTTATTGGAGTTATAACAGCACTTTTGACAGCCATGGTCACCTCATGTTGGATAGATTAATAAAAATTTCGACAGCCAGGGTCACCTCGTGATAGACAGTTTTATGGTGGAGGAAGCTGGAAAGAACCACCAAGCAATGACAAGGGACTGTAAGACTCCAGACAATCAACCAGAGCAACTGATTCAGAGTTTTTTGTTCATAAAGCAACTTCATCAATGTCCTTTTTTTTTGGGGGGGGGGGGGGCAGATTTATTTATTTATTCATTTATTGGGGTTAAAACAGAACTTTTGACAGCCAGGTCACCTCATGTTGGACAGTTTTACTGATGGAGAAAGCCAGAGTACCCGGAGAGAACCACCAAGCAACTGTCAAGCTTTTCAACGTATGAACTCCACACAAGCAGAGTTTGCATTGGTTGACGACAAGTGCACGATCTATGTGCAGTCTGCCTTAGTACACAATGCTCCCATGCCCATGGGGGTGAATTATCTTGCCCAAGGACACAACGCAGTTGCTGCAGGTTAGATTCGAACAGAGGACTTCTTGGCTTGTAACCAGCATCTCTACTTACTGAGCCACCAGGCCCCCAGGTGTGTGTGTGTGTGTGGGGGGGGGGGGGGGGGGGGGCAGGACAGTCAAGATAGTTTTCCAACTAAACACAAGCTGACATGCACCAATGCGTGTTGTAAAGTTTCAGCCATTACTCATTCAAACTGCAGCTAGCAACCCATCTTCTGCTCAGCATCCTTGGTCTGGAATGATATTTTTCAAGAGTATTTTCAATGTCAATGTTGAAGCTGTGATTCACAAAATGGTTTAATTTTAATTATATGGGGGCCCTCCCTCAGAAACTTTTCTAAAATAGGTTATGGAAATAGTGCATATATAGTATCTGGAGGTCTGAGTTGAGCATATGTATGGGGGGGGGGGGGGGGGGTATATATTTTTCTCCTCCCCTGTCTCCACCATTGATTCCTATTTCAAAAACCTGCAAGCGTGAGGTAAACTCAAGCAAAAAATTATAAATTTCAATCATTAGTAATTCCCAAGATTTACTGCAATGTATGTTCAAAATGAATTGTATTCTGTCATATTTAACATTCCCTGTTTCAGTAGCTCCATTATTATTCAAAACTGAACGGTATGTGTTTATTTAATTTTTTTTTCAGGATTTCTTGAGAGAAATTCATACAGCCTTCAAGACAGCAACCATGGACCAGCCCACCTTCCAAATGTCATTACTGCCTCAGGCCTTGACAATTGCATATTTTAGTAAACCTATAAACAGGTTACCCATTCGGTTGTTCATTAACCTATTCTGAAGTTTAAGTAAATTTGTTTCATTAACCTATTGGTTAACCAAAAATCCAAACACGATATGCCACAGGCATATCCCGAAGGCTGTAGGCCTGTGCTGAGAGAGGGTTTGGGAGGGCAATGTAAAGTTATGCCTCCTCTGTTGGTAACACGCAATGACTTTTGACAATAAAAATATCATCGAAGCAGAAATACACAATCACCAGAAATAGAGAGTTGTGCCTCTTCTATTGGCAGCATTGCATATAAGAATGTGTAGCAGTGAATAGGTCCAGAATTGATTTGGCAGTGGCTCCCTCACACATCGGGCTACAGTGCATTTCACTTTCCATAAACTGTGACAGCATGTTTCTAATTATGCTTACAGCTGAGTAATAAGCACAAATTTAATATTTGTATGTGCACTACTTTCTCCTCAGGCATCTTATGACATTCGTAAAAAAGTTGGTTAACCGAAGGATTCTTGTGGTTAACCGAACGTCCATTTCGCCTTAATTTTTGTTTGCGTAACCCCCAGGTGAACAGAATGATCGTTCGCCTGAATTGTCAAGGCCTGCAGCAAAAAGATAATATTACCAGATATGGTAGTTATTCTCCAGTCAGCAGTTTCCTGGTGAGGACTATCTCTGCTATTTCAGATCCAGACAAATACCAGCTGTTCTTCCCACCAGATTCAGAAATTATACCTCCCAAAAATTATTGTCAGCTCAGAAGTTATTATTATTACCTCCCAGAACACAGGAAAATTGGATTGGAGAGTACAGATCAACTGAGAAACATCTAAATGTGCATGTACAGGTCAAATACAAATAAAAAATTCAATACTGTGTCACATTACATGTCACATTACATGTACTCCTTAACTCAAAATAAAGATGAAGTTTATTTATAACATTTTCTATTATTATTTTTATTAAATCTTTTTACTTCATAACTGATGACTCTTTACTTTCCCTGTTTTCTCACCATGATATAGCCTTAGGTGCTGGTGTGGCGTTATGAACCTATAAATAAATTTATAACATTGTCTTGTCATTCTCTTGTTATTCATTTAAAAAATTTGAAGGTCTTGTCTTGTCATTCCATTTACAAGGTGGTAAGGTAGTGGCTAGTAAGGGAGGATGGAGGCCACATATTCTAGTAGATTAGAAAAATGTTTTTGATCATCATGAACAAAATTAATGTCACTATATCTTCTGTTAAGAGTGAGAACAATAAAGTATTGGAAATTATCTGTATTGTGTTTGAATTATTTCCTCAAACTTTGATCTGTAGGCAAGCAATAAACATTTTTTTTTATTCAAATGCCAGGGAGAAAAAGACATACTAGCCGGGTATCTTCACTTCTATTGCAGAGCACTTTGATAGGTTTACATGTACAAGGGTGGTTCAGTTGTGGCCATAAGGGGTGGGGAGTTTGGAGGCCACATATAATATATATTGTAAATACATGTTTTTTAACAAAAAATTGTTCATTTTCTTCATATTAAGTGCTTCTGTCTCCTCTTGTACCATTACAAGACTGTTAGCAATTTGACTGTAGTCATTCCTGTCAATTACTACACATGTGCATGTCAAAGTCAAAGACCAAACACTTTCCAAAAATAAGGGGGAGGGGTAGATTTTTCAATATTAAACCCCCACTCTGATGTAGTATACTGATAAAATGTATTTATTTTAGTTGCAAATGAATTTGTGTACCATCTGTTCTTACCACATCAATTTTTTCTGAATATTTTTCGAGTTATGACCATTTTTGTTGTATAATGCTGGTGAAATGGTAGTTTTGAATTCTGTCCATTTTTGGCATATTTTGGGGTGTAAAATAGTCAGAATATACATATTAATCATTAATTGAGGACCATTTTCCCATTTCTTCACCAAACTAGTTATTCTGTAAAGAAATATCACAAGTAATTGGCTTTGCAGGTTGTTTTCTGTCCAGCATATGCCTTTTCTTAACTTTCCGCAGGTGTAGCCGACACCTCAAATTTGGACAATGACGCTTGAAAAATGGATAGAATTTCTAAACTGCCAAGGCTCAAAGCTAAAAGTAAAACAGAAATGTTCTCAGAATTAGTAGTACTCAATAATAAAGGTTATTTTATAACTTCTGGGGTCTAAATCAATTTTTAAAACACGAAAATCCTTAAAAATATAGAAAAATTGTCGAAAATTTTACATTTTTGAAAAAAGGGTATACACCCCATCTACATTTGGATGAACCAGACCCAATTCTCTTTATATCAAGGCAATGCTACACAGATATGTTCTACCAAGTGTGCTTAAAGAGGGACACACAACAGAATCCAGTGAACTGAACTAGTATTTGAGTTGTAGATTCACAAACATGGACTCTCAGAGCAGTACAGCCAAGTCACAAAGGCAAAATAAACTAAGTCCATAAAATGAACCCATGATTTCCCCCGAGTCCAAACTTTCTTTATTTACTAAAAAATCTGGCTGTGAACACTTTTAAGCATTATATCCAGTGAACTTGACAAGAATAATAAGGTAGAGGTCTTGAAATCTTCACTTATGTCAAGATAGAGACCCTTGAAATGGGTATTTGGGCCCATTTCGACATTAAGGGGACGTCCAACCTAACTTTGGTCAAATTTCATGTAATTTTCTTTCAAGTCTAAAAAAGGCCCAAAATGAATAACCCCAATAAATTATATACCAAAATGCTTGGAATGAAACATAGAACATGTGGAAACTGAAATTTGCCATGGAACTGCTGCCATGTGTAAATAGCACCACCTGAAAGTCTGCTATGGCATAAGTAAGAGAACAAAATTTTTACAATAAAATACCTCAAAATAAAATAACAGCTGTATTCTATAAACATTTAAGTACATACTCGAAGAAATCTTCTCCTAATTCATGAAAGTAATGAAGATTGAGACCAAATGTTATAAGTGGAGTGCTCACTGATTGAGGGCAGACATTTTCTTTTGTTTATGTTTTGATTTGGGGAGTTCAACAAAGGTCAACTTGAAGGAGTCCAGCAGAAGAAGTATGGAAGGACAAAAGAGTGTCTCCCAATATCAAGATGTATGTGTTACTGTAATGGTTTGGAAAGAAAATATGATATTCTCCTATGTAGAATGCACTGCAAAGTCATACATTGTAGTTGAATAAATATATTTACAAACCCCTTGCACTGTAACCCCTTTTATCCCATGCATCAATTTGATAGTGATTAAATTGTTAAATTTGTCTGGTTTATCAATAAGTACATTAGCTTTGTTTAACTCTTGGACACCAATACACTCATGATATCTGTTGGAGAAGAAATAAGGGTAACTGTAACCTGTCACTGCAATAAACCATCTAATGTACTTAAAAGTACATTGTTATTCAAAACACATCAAATCAACCTTACATAACCATTATTGCATGTACTTTCCCCAAGGAGGCTTACTAACATATTGAGATCAGAAGGGCACATCCAGAGGGTCTCACATATTTTTTTCAAGAACGCAGTACACAAAGCAATCCCCAAAAGATGACAAGTGAGCTCCATTTGACACAGAAAATTTGGGGGGGGGGGGGGGGGGGGGGGGGGGGGCTCTCTTCCTTGTATGACTCTACCTCCGGCACTCAAGGCATATGCCTTTTTTCTCAAAGTTTAACTCTTTTTTCTTTTTGAAGATCCTGGCCACACATGTTCCAAACACTATCAGACAGGTAAACCTCCAAATAAGTGTATCTGCAAAAATCATGTTACATTGCAAAACATTCTTTTTAGAGTTTTAGTTCTGGACCTTTCATGCTTTTTACTTCCAACTATAACACTTAATTTATTGATTCATGGGTGAATAGAAAAGTCCTGCCATAATCAACATTTTGAGTTCCATAAGCCTTCAAAACAGCTCCAATAAAAGTGTCAAACATCAGATTGGTGGCTTTATACAGAATATTCATTAGGTTGTTGCTTGATAAGTAATAGGAACAAAATCTTCACAAGAAAATTCTGCAGCAATACAATTGAGGGTATTAGCAGGCACTCTGCAACAAATTGTAACAAATCAACTAGTTATAAACAAAATTTTCTAACTCAAAAGAGTGAAAAAGTACCACAACTCTGAAAAAATGTGGGAAGAAACACATGCTACAGCAGCTACACAGGCATTGTTTCTCCATTGGATCACAACACCAAATATCCTTCAAATTGGAGTAGCAATGGTTGAGATACAAGGGGGAATGTTGGTACATGCAATGATGAATGGGTAAGACTAAGATTAAGAGGACAGGGGGTCACCACTGCACGACCCTAGATGCACCTTTGATTTTCCAACTTCCACTAAGTTCCAGGTCTGGGGCATAATAATCGCAACACACCCAACTTATCAGTTCATAATTTCAGTTAAATAAAAGAAATTATCAATTTGAATTAAATAATAGATGATGTAAAAATATTTGGCTTCCTTCGCCTTCTCGTACTATTTAATTACCACAAACAATATCAGTTTGATGCCGACAAACGAAACTGAACGCATGTGGTTTGATTAAAAAGTAACTCGGCATGAATAATGAAGAAATTGCGAATATTTCGTGTATTTCATTTATTTAAAAGCCAATTGCAGCTAATATTGACCGTGCATTCGATAATTCGTTTCGGTTTTTACCACACGGCCACGCTGACACTCCGTGACAGCGGTTATGTTTATTGTGATATGCAAATTGGGGGATGGTTTCCGGTGAAGGAGATTTGTCACATTTGTCAGTGTAAAACGATAAAAAAAACCACTGATCGACGCTTGTATTACTATGGTTGGTTGGAAGAAAAAACTAAATTCTCAGCATCGTCCAAGCGCACCTTATTTAAAAGCACGAATGCATCATTTTCAACCCATCTTCAATCGGTCCTTTGCAGACATCAAACATACCCGTCTTCAAATTCCATGGTTACTAGGACGTAAATAACTTCGCAGCGACAGGGGGAAATTAACACACTCAATATAGTTCCAGGTCACTTGGAATATACTTCGTGAAAAAGTGATTTCTGAAGCATTCTGCTTACTTTGTTATGAATATTGCCTTATTTTATGTGTATCGTCCCGATTTTATACACTCGGTTATTTTTTTTACAAGTGGTTCATGTTGTCTTTCTAGTGCGCAATAATTCAGATTTTTTGTCAACAAAAAAGTTCAGACGGCCTGTAAACACGAGAGGGAATTTCGAACCATATTTTGCAGTTATGACATTAACAGCTCAAGTACTTGCTGTCACCTGTTTGCAAATACGCTCATACATTGTCTCGAACAAATAAAGGGCGTGATCACGTCCTTGCATTCTTACGATTGCCCAAATTGAGTATTTCTGCAAGAACCACATCGTAATCACATGACCGGAAAAACATCGTTGAAACATGGCCACATCCGGAACATCAAAAATTTGTGTTGATGTTATTACATTCAAACGTCAAAACCCACCAGAGTGTGTGTCAAAAAAATGCTTTCTCCGAGTCTGTAGTATGTTATCATTATATTGAGGACAAGGCTTTCGAATTACCGATTATTTTGTGGTTTTACCGGTTCGTTACTTATGCCATTTGCAAATTAATCTTCTTCAAAATCATAAAATTCACTTTTTTTCCTGAAAAAAAATATATGTACCTTTTCTATGCACTTTACTCATTATTTTGATATATAATTTGCCTTTCCTTACTTCTCTTATCTGTTTCTGAGGCATTGGGAAAAATGTCAAAAAATTGACCAAAGTTAGGTTGGACGACCCCTTAAAGCTCAAACTGCCTTTTCGAAATCTGAAAAATACCCAGTTTTGGGGCGACAAAAAATGTCATAACTCGAAAAATACTTGACCAATTTTGAAAAGGTTTTCAGTTTTGTAATCGCCATGTAGAGATCCACAAGTTGCAATAGAAATCATTGCAATTGGAAGAACTTGAATTTTTCAGTGTCTTCCCTACCAACAGTAGGGACGTCATTACGTCGTCGCCTTATTTTAAGATTTCGGGCCAAAAATCACAAATTGTGTCTTTTTCAATGTCTCATAATTTTATTGTATTAACACTCCCAAATAATTTTAAAAACATTTTCCAGGAGATTTTGATATATGGTAATTGGGTATCATCTCATTTTATTTGTGGTTATTTTATTTTCGCTGAACCGCGACGTCAAAGTCTGTTCACTTGCACGAATTTTAGCGTGAAAATTTCTTTGTGACTTTTTGACACCCTTTTTCAACGGAGCATCGACTGGCGAATATTGATTGATTCACCATGGGGATAAATGCAACAGATAGAGCAGATCTCGAACTTTACAATGATGCCTGGTTCCGTTGCATCCGTTAATGATGAGTGGGTGCGAAACATCAAAAAGAACTTTCTACACATTTCTCCGGAGGTCCCGCTTTATGGATCGAACGGAACCAAAGATATGTTTAGAGAGGAGATCACAAGCTTTTAAATAAGACAAGATACGATTGGTTGGTGTCAGGGATTGCCAGTCGATGACATTTTAAAGAAACCAATGAAAGCCGCTTTTTCTGAAACAAAAAGACGTCTGCAAATTATCATCCGTATTTCGGCCGGTGCTTACGTAATTCATTGGAAGCGTCACTCGACCATTTTTCGCAACATTCAAATTGCAATTTCTATGATCTCGAAGTGCATAAAATTCTGGAAAAAAAACATGGAAAATTTAAAGGAAATTTTGGAGTACCCGCTGGTACTATCCAATGGTAAGTTATATATTTAATATTTTATTTTAAACTTTTCCATGCCGTGGCCGTGGGACAAAAACGCACCGGAACGGCCCGCCCCGAGTTACCTTAATAAGTTAATTGCTTAAACTTTTATTGAAAGTTAAATCCAAAACAAAGAAAAGAATACCGAATTCGGCTAAATAAAAGATTTAAAATCATTTTTTTATAGTAGAGCTTATAATGTGCCGATTGCATTAAGTGGTATAGCATGCTCCTGTCTGAGGTGACTTAAATTATGTTTTCACAAAATCTGAATTTTCATGAAGCTTGGCCGTTGGGGGTGGGGCTGTTAAATCATGTTTTGAAAGGTAAACCACACTCCATAGCGACTGATTCAGAGTTTTTTGTTCACATAACGTAACGTTATCAGTACTGATGCCCTGACAGTTTTGTTTTTGTTTTTTTTTTCTTGGGGGAGGGGGGGGGGGGGGGGGGGATTTATTTATTTATTTGGATTCAACGACACTTTCAACAGCCAGGGTCACCTGCAATCGCCCAGAGCACCTGATTCAGAGTTTTTTGTTCACATTATGTAATGCCATCAATATTAATTGATGTCTTGATTTTTTTTGGGGGGGGGGGGGGGTATTTATTGGGGTTTAACAACACTTTCTACAGCCAGGATCACCTTGTGTCAGTGAGTTTTACAGGTGGAGGAGCCGGAGTACCCAGAGAGAACTACCAAGCAATGGCAAGCAACCATCTAGACCGTTTTTTTTTTTTTTTTTGGTGGGGAGGGGTTTTAATAGAGATTTTGACACTTCCAACAGCCAGGGTCACCTTGTGTTGAACAGTTTTACAGCTGCGGGAAGCCAGAATACTATGAGAGAACCACCAAGCAATGGCAAGCAACTGTCAGACTCCAATCACCCAGAACAACTGATTTATAGTTTTTCATTCACATTATGTAATGTCATCAATATCAACTGATAATGTCTTGACTTTTTTTTTGGGGGGGGGGGGGGGGGGTATTTATTGGGGTTTAATGGCACTTTCTACAGCCAGGGTCCCCTTGTGTCAGTTTTTCAGGTGGAGGAAGCTGAAGTACCCAGAGAGAACCACCAAGCATTGACAAGCAACCATCTAGACTTTTTTTGGGGGGGGGGGGGGGGGTATTGGGATTTTATGACACTTTCATTAACCATGGTAACCTCATGTAGGACAGTTTTACGGGTGGAGAAAGCTGGAGAGAACCACTAAGTAGCAGCAGGCAACTGTCAGACTCCAGACAATCAACCATAGCAACTGATTCAGAGTTTTTTGTTCACAAAACGTAATGTCATCAATATTAATAATGTCCCGGCTTCTTTTTCTTTTCTTTTTTTTGGGGTGGGGGGGGGGATTTATTTATTTATTGGGTTTTAACAACACCTTCGACAGCCAGGATCACATCGTGGAGGAACCCAGAGAGAACAACCAAGCAATGACAAGCAACTGTCAGACTCCAGATAACCAGAGCAACTGATTCAGTTTGGTAATGTGCTGATCTTTTTT
The DNA here is from genome assembly GCA_031216915.1 of Pictodentalium vernedei. Classification (NCBI taxonomy): domain Eukaryota; kingdom Metazoa; phylum Mollusca; class Scaphopoda; order Dentaliida; family Dentaliidae; genus Pictodentalium; species Pictodentalium vernedei. The sequence goes on from CM062293.1 coordinate 356,427,437, forward strand.
TTTGGCGGGGCTGGGGGGGGGAGGGGATTTATTTATTGGAGTTATAACAGCACTTTTGACAGCCATGGTCACCTCGTGTTGGATAGATTAACAAAACTTTCGACAGCCAGGGTCACCTCGTGATAGACAGTTTTATGGTAGAGATGGGCAATATACCGAAAAACCGAACCGATACCGATATCATGGGGACACCGAAAAACCGAACCGACCCAATCTTTGAACACCGAAGCCAACGGTATTTTCAATTTTCCCTGTGCATTCGCTATTTATAAGGCCTTGATGAGGACTGATAGCAGTTGAAGTGTTCATTTTCATGAAAGAAGTGACTGATTTTATTTTTCAGTTTTGTTAAGCCTTAAGGACCAGGGCAGTTGTACTAAATTATCAATAGTCTACGACCTGTACATGTCCAGTTGCTTAGCAGTGATTTCTAGCCAAGTCTTGGCTGTCTGTTAAGGCAGACAAGACTTGGCTAGAAATCACTGACCAGATAATTTTACTACTGTCATCAGGCCCACGTAAAGATAACATCTTCAGGACACACATTCTATTATTACAGACGCCTTAAGTGGAGCTTGAAAAGTTAAGGCGTATTTAGAACAAGTCACCAAATTACTGTAGATATGATCTGTGCTGACAAAAGAATGACAATGTTGAGCCCATCAACAATGACATGTGTAGCACTGTGATAGAATGATACAAGAACAACTTATTCTGTATTTTTCTGACATGGATTCCCCTTTGGTACTATCAGTGAATCTGAAGTCACATACCGAATACCGAACCGATACCGCGGTATGCCCACACAAAAATACCGAAACCGATACCGAACTCAAAATTCCAATACCGCCCATCTCTATGGTGGAGGAAGCTGGATGGAAAGAACCACCAAGCAATGACAAGGGACTGTAAGACTCCAGACAATCAACCAGAGCAACTGATTCAGAGTTTTTTGTTCATAAAGCAACTTCATCAATGTCCTTTTTCTTTTGGGGGGGGGGGGGGGGGGGGGGGAGGCAGATTTATTTATTTATTTATTGGAGTTAAAACAGAACTTTTGACGGCCAGGTCACCTCATGTTGGACATTTTTACTGATGGAGAAAGCCAGAGTACCCGGAGAGAACCACCAAGCAACTGTCAAGCTTTTCAACGTATGAACTCCACACAAGCAGAGTTTGCATTGGTTGACGACAAGTGCATGATCTATGTGCAGTCTGCCTTAGTACACAATGATCCCATGCCCATGGGGGTGAATTGTCTTGCCCAAGGACACAACGCAGTTGCTGCAGGTTAGATTCGAACAGAGGACTTCTTGGCTTGTAACCAGCATCTCTACTAAACTTACTAAGCCACCAGGCCCCAGGTGTGTGTGTGTGTGTGGGGGGGGGGGGGGGGCAGGACAGTCAAGTTAGTTTTCCAACTAAACACAAGCTGACATGCACCAATGCGTGTTGTAAAGTTTCAGCCATTACTCATTCAAACTGCAGCTAGCAACCCATCTTCTGCTCAGCATACTTGGTCTGGAATGATATTTTTCAAGAGTATTTTCAATGTCAATGTTGAAGCGGTCATTCACAAAATGGTTTAATTTTAATTATATGGGGGCACTGGGGCCCTCCCTCAGAAACTTTTCTAAAATAGGTTATGGAAATAGTGCATATATAGTATCTGGAGGTCTGAGTTGAGCATATGTATGGGGGGGGGGGTATCTATTTTTCTCCTCCCCTGTCTCCACCATTGATTCCTATTTCAAAAACCTGCAAGCGTGAGGTAAACTCAAGCAAAAAATTATAAATTTCAACCATTAGTAATTCCCAAGATTTACTGCAATGTATGTTCAAAATGAATTGTATTCTGTCGTATTTAACATTCCCTGTTTCAGTAGCTTCATTATTATTCAAAACTGAACGGTATGTGTTTATTTAATTTTTTTTTTTCAGGATTTCTTGAGAGAAATTCATACAGCCTTCAAGACAGCAACCATGGACCAGCCCACCTTCCAAATGTCATTACTGCCTCAGGCCTTGACAATTGCATATTTTAGTAAACCTATAAACAGGTTACCCATTCGGTTGTTCATTAACCTATTCTGAAGTTTAAGTAAATTTGTTTCATTAACCTATTAGTTAACCAAAAATCCAAACACGATATGCCACAGGCATATCCCGAAGGCTGTAGGCCTGTGCTGAGAGAGGGTTTGGGAGAGCAATGTAAAGTTATGCCTCCTCTGTTGGTAACACACAATGACTTTTGACAATAAAAATATCATCGAAGCAGAAATACACAATCACCAGAAATAGAGAGTTGTGCCTCTTCTATTGGCAGCATTGCATATAAGAATGTGTAGCAGTGAATAGGTCCAGAATCGATTTGGCAGTGGCTCCCTCACACATCAGGCTACAGTGCATTTCACTTTCCATAAACTGTGACAGCATGTTTCTAATTATGCTTACAGCTGAATAATAAGCACAAATTTAATATTTGTATGTGCACTACTTTCTCCTCAGGCATCTTATGACATTCGTAAAAAAGTTGGTTAACAGATGGATTCTTGTGGTTAACCGAACGTCCATTTCGCCTTAATTTTTGTTTGCGTAACCCCCAGGTGAACAGAATGATCGTTCGCCTGAATTGTCAAGGCCTGCAGCAAAAAGATAATATTACCAGATATGGTAGTTATTCTCCAGTCAGCAGTTTCCTGGTGAGGACTATCTCTTCTTTTGCTATTTCAGATCCAGACAAATACCAGCTGTTCTTCCCACCAGATTCAGAAATTATACCTCCCAAAAATTATTGTCAGCTCAGAAGTTATTATTATTACCTCCCAGAACACAGGAAAATTGGATTGGAGAGTACAGATCAACAGAGAAACATCTAAATGTGCTTGTACAGGTCAAATACAAATAAAAAATTCAATACTGTGTCACATTACATGTACTCCTTAACTCAAAATAAAGATGAAGTTTATTTATAACATTTTCTATTATTATTTTTATTAAATCTTTTAACTTCATAACTGATAATGACTCTTTACTTTCCACTGTTTTCTCACCATGATATAGCCTTAGGTGCTGGTGTGGCGTTAAGAACCAATAAATAAATTTATAACATTGTCTTGTCATTCTCTTGTTATTCATTTAAAAAATTTGAAGGTCTTGTCATTCCATTTACAAGGTGGTAAGGTAGTGGCTAGTAAGGGAGGATGGAGGCCACATATTCTAGTAGATTAGAAAAATGTTTTTGATCATCATGAACAAAATTAATGTCACTGTATCTTCTGTTAAGAGTGAGAACAATAAAGTATTGGAAATTATCTGTATTGTGTTTGAATTATTTCCTCAAACTTTGATCTGTAGGCAAGCAATAAACATTTTTTTTTATTCAAATGCCAGGGAGAAAAAGACATCTAGCCGGGTATCTTCACTTCTATTGCAGAGCACTGTGATAGGCTTACATGTACAAGGGTGGTTCAGTTGTGGCCATAAGGGGTGGGGAGTTTGGAGGCCAGATATATATTGTAAATACATGTTTTTTAACAAAAAATTGTTCATTTTCTTCATATTAAGTGCTTCTGTCTCCTCTTGTACCATTACAAGACTGTTAGCAATTTGACTGTAGTCATTCCTGTCAATTACTACACATGTGCATGTCAAAGTCAAAGACCAAACACTTTCCAAAAATAAGGGGGAGGGGTAGATTTTTCAATATTAAACCCCCACTCTGATGTAGTATACTGATAAAATGTATTTATTTTAGTTGCAAATGAATTTGTGTACCATCTGTTTTTTACCACATCAATTTTTTCTGAATATTTTTCGAGTTATGACCATTTTTGCTGTATAATGCTGGTGAAATGGTAGTTTTGAATTTTGTCCGTTTTTGGCATATTTTGGGGTGTAAAATAGTCAGAATATACATATTAATCATTAATTGAGGACCATTTTCCCATTTCTTCACCAAACTAGTTATTCTGTAAAGAAATATCACAAGTAATTGGCTTTGCAGGTTGTTTTCTGTCCAGCATATGCCTTTTCTTAACTTTCCGCAGGTGTAGCCGTCATCTCAAATTTGGACAATGATGCTTGAAAAATGGATAGAATTTCTAAACTGCCAAGGCTCAGAGCTGAAGGTAAAACAGAAATGTTCTCAGAATTAGTTGTACTCAATAATAAAGGTTATTTTATAACTTCTGGGGTCTAAATCAATTTTTAAAACACGAAAATCCTTAAAAATATAGAAAAATTGTCGAAAATTTTACATTTTTGAAAAAAGGGTATACACCCCATCTACATTTGGATGAACCAGACCCAATTCTCTTTATATCAAGGCAATGCTACGCAGATATGTTCTACCAAGTGTGCTTAAAGAGGGACACACAACAGAATCCAGTGAACTGAACTAGTATTTGAGTTGTAGATCCACAAACATGGACTCTCAGAGCAGTACAGCCAAGTCACAAAGGCAAAATAAACTAAGTCCATAAAATGAACCCATGATTTCCCAGAGTCCAAACTTTCTTTATTTACTAAAAAATCTGCCTGTGAACACTTTAAGCATTATATCCAGTGAACTTGACAAGAATAATAAGGTAGAGGTCTTGAAATCTTCACTTATGTCAAGATAGAGACCCTTGAAATAGGTATTTGGGCCCATTTCGACAAAAAAGCTCAAACTGCCTTTTCGAAATCTGAAAAATACCCAGTTTTGGGGCGACAAAAAATGTCATAACTCGAAAAATACTTGACCAATTTTGAAAAGGTTTTCAGTTTTGTAATCGCCATGTAGAGATCCACAAGTTGCAATAGAAATCATTGCAATTGGAAGAACTTGAATTTTTCAGTGTCTTCCCTACCAACAGTCGACTCTAGGAGTTGATTGCACATGTGTTTCCTGCTCTATACATCCCAACCTTCATTTTGATGTACATTTTGTGTATATTTAATTTGAATTGAAGGAATATCAGAGGTGAGAATTTTCAAAATAAACGAAATTTCATTACTTATATAGGCCCTTAAGTCTTCAAAAATACAACATTACAAGGCCATTTCGATTCACGTGCGGTTCAGACAAGTTTGGGTGCATTTGAAAGAAATCTTTTGCACAATTGTAACATTTTGACATTGGAACTGATTTGAAAAAAATTATAATTCAAATATAATTTGCATTGAATAAGATGCTGGTGGATAAAAAGGTGACTGATAGTAAATATTGTTCAAGTGAAAATCGTCCACCAACCCATGATCAAACAGGAAATGAAAAAGACCGAAACAATTTGCGCAAGTTCAGCCTTTGATGATAAGGGACATAACCCTATGGGTGTCCAGTAATGGCAACCCACTGTAATTCCGACCCAAAGTAATTTCGACCCAAGAAAGTAATTTCGACCCAATTTCGGTAACTTCGACCCACTATTTTCCCCGACTGAGACGCCCTCCCGTTGCCTGGCTTGCGGATCGGCCTGAATTTAGAAACATTCAGTTTTAAGTACCACAAAACTCAAGTCACTGATATTTTATCGCCTGCTCCCTACAAACATTCGACTTTTTGTCCGCCCCTCCTCATTCTGAATTATTTTCTCAAATAATGTGCTACTCAAATCAAATGTTTTTTGCGCGCTGAAGGCGCGCAGGGACGCTGTGAGGTAACCCCCTTTCGACCCTCATTAGCTGTATAATATTTGTGTTATGTCTGAGCGCGGTAAAGGAGGAAAGGAGAAGGAAGTAGCTTATCTGCGGTTCTGCTTTCTTCGTGACTTCTTAGGAGGAGGGGACTATGATGGAGAGACCATGGAAGTGATGGCTGACGTTGTTGAGCAATTTGCTGTGTCTGTCGTTTGTTTTTGATTGTTGATAAATTCCCTCGCTAGTCTGGCGATTTCATCGGAGCGTCTATCGATTTCATCGGAGCGCCTATAGTTTTCTTTGCATTTAGCCATGAATTGCTGGTGTTCTGATATTGTGTATGCCAGAGATAGAGAGAGAGTCTGTATGCACTTTGGATGTTGTCTGTGAAGCCAGTGATGGTTGTTTAGGTCTTAGTTCTTCGTCCTGGTAGTCCGGGAACGAAGGAAGAGGGGAATGAGGGGTGGGAGGTGGCGAAAAAGCAACTTCCAGTTCCTCCTCAATCTCCACAGGACGTTCCTCATCCAACTGTATTGGCTGGGGAGCCGGCAGTTGGCTGGGTGTGCCTGTGGGATTAGGGGGGAACTGGCAGCTGCCTCCGGAACCTTCACCCCTCTCTCCCTTCTTTCTTCTTATCCAGGAAAGCCTCCAAGCGTCGGGCATCCCCTACGCTTGGTCGACGGGCTCTTCTTTCTTTCCTTCCTCTTACTCTTTTCTGGGCCTCCATGCCCCCTCAGGTGAGGATTAGTGTGAGAGGGGACCGTCTCATCAAAGACGCTACTTCCCCCCGAGGAGGGTGGTGTTTTGACGTCTTCTTCAATTTTAAACTCCAGAGTCAGATGGACGCTCTAGCCTCTTGCCTATCTCCTGGATAGTCCAGGTGGTGGGACAAGAGACGCCCAGAGCTGCTATGGTTTTCTTCAGTCTCGCTGACAATTCCAGTGTTTCCATAATCATAATCGTAATTAGGATGTTCGCACTATGAAGTCAGAGGTGCGAATGTGTGTTAAAGGAGCGAATGTGTGATGTGCTACCGAATCAAAATGGTTTTAGCGCGCCTAAGGCGCACTGGGACGGTGTGGGGGCAAGCCCCTTTCGACTCTCAATTACGGTATCGTAGTATTCCTAATTACGTTTTAGTCCTGCACCATGTCTGAGCGTGTTAGAAGAGGAAAAGGAAAGGAAGAAAGTCAACGACGTTTGTGTTTTGTGGTCTTTTTGTTGCGAGTAGGTGGCTGTGATGGTGATAAGATGTTTGTAGATGTTGGTGTGGTTGGAGGTAATAACACTTTGGCCAGCCGCTGATTTGTCGCGGTTCTCGGACGAGAAGGCCATGGTTACCCCTGTAATCCCAACTGCCTCCCTATTCCCACGCTTCTCCTCTCCTCCCAACACTCGGAGACGAACTGCTTGATAATATCCCTTGTCCCATTCTTCCCAATCTTTCCGATTAGCATATTAACCCTCTCCTTTGAGTCTCCCCCTAACCACATGTCCTTCATTCTCCCATCCCACTTCCCCATTATACTCCCAGTGAATCTCATTCTTTTAGGCTGATACTTTGGGCATTCTAGAAGAAAGTGTTCCAGGGTCTCCACCATGTCCAAGTTACACATCTGGCACTCCCTTTCACCGTCTTTCCCAATTTTCCCCCTCAGCTCCAGGGATCGCGACCTCAGCTTGAACAACAGTGACCCCCAAAGGTGCCATCAAGGTACTCTTCAAAACCTGGCTTCTCTTTATCACGCAGGCCACCCAAAGACCTCTTTGATTTGACCCCCTCTCGCCAATTACGGTTACAATCCTCCATGACCCTTTCTCTGACGATATTTTTACCCTGGTTTGCCCCAACGCCCAGGTCCGAGATCTCCAATGAGTAGTTCTCTACTAGCTCCCTCACTTGGACCATCCACCCCGTTTTGAGATTTGAGTTGAAAATTCTCAGGAACATTGCTTTACACCATCGGCTGTCGGGGAGATTTACCAAATAATTAAGATAACCGAGCTTCAACAGGTCTGTCCTGTCCTTGATCCTCATCCACCCAAGCTCACCCCTGATTGCTTCTAGCGCTGCGGCATTACTCGATCCCGTTATCCATCGGCCTGCATCGTTCTGCAGGATTTCCAAGCTCTTTACGGCCGTCTGGTTTAGGGGTACCACTTCCGTACCGTATGTTATACTTGGCAGCCCCACCATTTCCCAAATGGTTTTCCCCACGAAAACCTTATTGAAACTGTTTCTCCCTATAAGTTTCATTTGGTTACGGATTCGCTTCCCCTTCAGAATCAATTTATTTGTGTGGTTCCGGTAGATGCCTCTTCCTGTAATGTTTATATTTACCCCCAAATACTCGCAATCACCTGTCTCTCCCACACTGAGAAGTTTGCTGCTCCCTTCCGGAATGCTGAACTCACCCACTCTCCACCTTCGAGTGGGGTCCACTTTGCGGCCCACAGGTATAATTTTGCTCTTGCTTTCATTAAGTTCGAGTCTCCATTTGCTCCCATATTTCCCAACAATTTCCAGCAATTTCGTTAGCCTCTCTTCGCTTTCTGACACTAGAACCATATCGTCTGCAAAAAAATAGCCCTGGGATCTTCAAGTCCCCAACTGCTACCCCTCCTCGCTACGCAGGAGTTCATCTCCTAAACTTTTGATGTACAATGCAAACAGGATCGGCGAAAGGATACACCCCTGTTTTAGGCCTATCTCCATAGGCACACGTTTTGTTGTAATGTTCCCCAGGCTAAGTTCACTCTGTACATCTTCATATAATGCTTTCATAATTCCAACAAACTCGCCTCCTAAGCCCATATCCTCCAGCTTGCGCCACATACCTTTCCTCCATACTCTATCGTATGCCTTTTGGAGGTGGAGGCCTGTGATCATTTTCTGTTTTTCTTGGAGGTGCTTTTTGTGTTGCCAGTTCTGTTATTTCTTTTATTTTTGCTGTTAGTTCTAGATGTTGTCTTTCCCTCTCTTCTCGGAATTTTTTGGTTTCCAGTCGGATGGCTTCCAGGTCCAGGCTTTTGGGTGCCGAAGGGAGAGGCGAGTGGGAGTCCGGAAGTGGCGAGAAGACAGCTTCCATTTCTATCTCAGTCTCCACAGGACTTTCCTCATCTATCGTCTCCAGCTGTGGAGCTGAGGGCAAGATGGGTGTCTCTGTGGGAGTGGGAGCCGAAAGGGTGACTGTCTCTGGCTCCTCCTTTTCCTCACTCTTCTCTCTCTTCTTTTCCAAGAAAGCTTCCAAGCGTCGGGAATCCCTCCGCTTGGTGGACGGGCTCTTGTTCCTTCTCTTCCTCTCTTCAGGGCCTCCTGACCTCCTCTGGTGAGGATTAGTGTGAGAGGAGGTCCTCCCAGCAAAGGTACTACCTCTCCACGAGGAGGGTGGTGTAGTGATGTTCTCTGGATCTTCAACTCTAAATTCCAATGTCAGTTGGACGCTCTTGTCTATTTCCTGGATAGTCCAGGAGATGGGACAAGATACGCCCAGAGCTGAAATGGCTTTTCTCAATCTTTGCAAGTTCTCCATGATGGCTGATCAATATCAAGGTCTTCACACTCTGAAGTCAGAGGTGCCAATCGAACGATAACGATAACTACCGGGAACATCAGAAGGCTTATGTAATTTTCGGTAAAAATACCAGGTTGTGATCGAATTCTGTCGTTCCAAGAGCAAATTTCATAACGAAATTGTTTCACTGGCATCGTTCCCATAAAAAAAAAATATAAAATCAACTTACTTTCACTTTTCGTGATGCAGTTTCAAATCTATTTCAGTTCAATATTTAAATTAGATTGTGTCATCCGCCTAAATCATACATGACCATTTTATCAATGCCCTGTTCAAACTTACACCCATTAACAATGTTCAAAAACGCAACAGACCTACAATAAACGTTACAAAATAAAATAAAAACAGTTTTCTCGCAGGGTAAGCGTCACTTGTTGTTACTTTCAACACCGAACTGCACAATTAAAGTGCCTTGTTTCTGCAAATGAAAAATGAAACTGTCCAGGTTAGGAAAACATATCCACTGATAAGTATTCGCAAAGTTAAAGCCAAGTGTTCAAAATGACAGGTGGTAGGTTCCACCGAGATTTGAACTCGGATCGCTGGATTCAGAGTCCAGAGTGCTAACTATTACAGGGACACACTAAAAAGTGTAGCCCGAGCCCGAGCTGAGAATATGGTGTAGCTGAGAAATAATGTTTCGTTTTCTTTCTTATTTATCGTTAGATTTCAGTTATTTTTGGTATATAAATCATTTGTCGACAAATGAATCAAGAACAAGTGAATGGGTGTTTTTAAATGTATACTTAGTGAAACATACGATAAAATTGCTCCGAGAGACACTACAAAGTGTAGCCGAGAATCCGGTGTAGCCGAGTAATAAAGTGTCGTTTTCTCGTTTGTTTATCGCTCAATTTTAATAATTTTTGGTATACGTATTAGTGAAAGCCAGGCGAATCCAGATAAAAAGAAACGGATATTTAAACAGTATATTTTATGAGAAATACGAAAAATATAACTCCGAGAGACACTAACAAGTGTAGCTGAATTGCCGAGCCGGTTAATTAACTAGTATGTTGACATTATTTTCACAACAAAGGCGATTAACAGTAATCCTAACAATAGCATCATAACAATAGTCTTGGTGATTATTCTTCATGGCTATTCTATTTTTTGTTTTTAGTTTGAAGATATTATACAAAAGACGCCCTTTGTGATCAGTATATGTGGGTAAACAAAGGAGGCCAAAATGTTCACTGGGAAGGGGACGAGGGGTGGAGGTGGTAGCATAAAATGACATATGAATTGGACTTGGATTGCGAAGAATGCCAAATTTATTTGATAATATGGTTGAATGTAGTGAGGAAAACTGTGAATCTTGGGTGCATTATAAGTGTGCAAATATCACTTGTGCAAATGATGATTACATTTGTAAAAAATGTCATTTATGAAATGTTTTATTATTATGTATTAACTTTTACCAAGAATGCCGGATACATTTGTAAAAAATTGTAAAAATGTTTATCAAATGTTCTATTATCATATGTTAAATTACATTTTGTCCTTTGTCCGTTCATTCATTCGTTCATTCATTCATTCATTCATTCATTCAGTTGAATTGAATAAATAAATAAATAAGTGGATGAAAGTAGTATGTAATGTGGTTTTGAGGGAATATTGGCCGGATCTCATTGCCGGATCTCATGTGACGTCATAGTCACGTGACGTAGTGGCGCCATGTTGTGTTGTCATGGTAACCCGCGTGAGCGGCCATGTTGTGACGTCATCTCCATAGTGATACGTGGTGTGAGTGCGCATGCGCAACGCGTGTTGTTAGGGTGATACGAGCTTCCGTCGTCCATTTTGTATACAGGAGGCCGCCATCTTGGTTTCTATGGTAGCACGTGATTGCTATGTTACCCAATTGTTCTGCAATGGGACGGGGTATGTTCGGAGGGTATGTTCGATTGTAGAAGAGTAAATCTAATTACCACAAACAACCCGACAATCCTTCCAAATCACCAAAATCCACCCAAAATCACCGAAATTGACTTTATTTCCCCAATTTATCGGCTTAGCACGTAGTGCTATAGTACTAAGGGGTACAAGGGGGTGCATTCGATTGAACAGGAGTAATGTTCTGGATTAGAATTCTCCCAGAATCCCTTTTTTGATCCCTATCCCCTGACGTTTTTCCCCTATTAAGAATAGCATGTAGTGCTAAAGGACAAATTTACCCAGAATTCTCTGCTTCTATCTATATATGCAATAGTTATCGTCTATCTGACCCTGTTCCTTTGTTCTAGAGTATACTCCAGTAGCGTAGAAGAGCCTATCAACTGGAACAGTATACCTTATTATTGCTATATTTAGCAATTTCTAGTCTATTCTTGTTAGTTCTGACCCTATTCCAAGTACTCTTGTTGTTTCATTTATCTAGATAATAACTAACCAATCAGATTGCTTGATTTCCCATAACCTGTATGCAGAGTTATCTCCCTTCTGTATAATAAAAGCCTATATCCAATGGCCATATCCCATGGAATCCCATTTTTTGCAAAACACCTGTGGCTATGGAATCCCTTTTTTGTCGTATGTAAAAGCCCTCAATGAGTCCTCATTTATTATCCTTCATAGCCTCATTGAATTTTGAGGTTATGAGGACCATTAAAAATCCCTCAATGAGGTATAATAAATGAGGACTCATTGAGGGTTTTTACATAGCCCTCATGGCCTAATACGACAAAAAAGGGATTCTCCTAAAGGTATCCTCGATAGGTATCCTCGAATAATACAACACCAGGCCATAGGTATCCTCAAATACTGAAATGAGGATAAGAGTCGTATTAAAAATCCCCCATTGAGGGATTTTTAATGGTCCTCATAACCTCAAAATTCAATGAGGCTATGAGGGATAATAAATGAGGACTCATTGAGGGTTTTTACATGGCCCTCATGGCCTCATACGACAAAAAAGGGATTCTCCTAAAGGTATCCTCGATAGGTATCCTCGAATAATGCAATACCAGGCCATAGGTATCCTCAAATACTGAAATGAGGCTAAGAGTCGTAGTAAATTATATCTCATTGAGGGATTTTTAATGGTCCTCATAACCTCAAAATTCAATGAGGCTATGAGGGATAATAAATGAGGACTCATTGAGGGTTTTTACATAGCCCTCATGGCCTCATACGATAAAAAAGGGATTCTCCTAAAGATATCCTCGATAGGTATCCTCGAATAATACAATACCACGTCATAGGTATCCTCAAATACTGAAATGAGGCTAAGAGTCGTAGTAAATTATACCTCATTGAGGGATTTTTAATGGTCCTCATAACCTCAAAATTCAATGAGGCTATGAAGGATAATAAATGAGGACTCATTGAGGGCTTTTACATAGCCCTCATGGCCTCATACGACAAAAAGGGATTCCATAGCCACAGGTGTTTTGCAAAAAATGGGATTCCATGGGATATGGCCATTGGATATAGGCTTTTATTATACAGAAGGGAGATAACTCTGCATACAGGTTATGGGAAATCAAGCAATCTGATTGGGTAGTTATATAAATGAAACAACAAGAGTACTTGGAATAGGGTCAGAACTAACAAGAACAGACTAGAAATTGCTAAATATAGCAATAATAAGGTATACTGTTCCAGTTGATAGGCTCTTCTACGCTACTGGAGTATACTCTAGAACAAAGGAACAGGGTCAGATAGACGATAACTATTGCATATATAGATAGAAGCAGAGAATTCTGGGTAAATTTGTCCTATAGCACTACGTGCTATTCTTAATAGGGGAAAAACGTCAGGGGATAGGGATCAAAAAAGGGATTCTGGGAGAATTCTAATCCAGAACATTACTCCTGTTCAATCGAATGCACCCCCTTGTACCCCTTAGTACTATAGCGCTACGTGCTAAGCCGATAAATTGGGGAAATAAAGTCAATTTTGGTGATTTGGAAGGATTGTCAGGTTGTTTGTGGTAATTAGATTTACTCTTCTACAATCGAACATACCCTCCGAACATACCCCGTCCCATTGCAGAACAATTGGGTAACATAGCAATCACGTGCTACCATAGAAACCAAAATGGCTGCCTCCTGTATACAAAATGGACGACGGAAGCTCGTATCACCCTAACAACACGCGTTGCGCATGCGCACTCACACCACGTATCACTATGGAGATGACGTCACAACATGGCCGCTCACGCGGGTTACCATGACAACACAACATGGCGCCACTACGTCACGTGACTATGACGTCACATGAGATCCGGCAATGAGATCCGGCCAATATTCCCCCAAAACCACATTACATACTACTAGTGTCGTTTCTTAGTGTGGCTCCAAGAGTGAGGTACAGAACAGAATAACATATAACCAGCAGATCTGATTGACACAAACTGTGTTGATTCTTTTTATTTGTCGCTTACCGCATACATAACTACTTGAATATATTAAAACTTAAAGGACGCTTATGCGCTACAAAATTAATGTAAACTTTCAGCATTATGTTACACGCTCTCTCTTCAGGAAGATCCAATCCAATGGCTCCACAGTAACTGGACAAAACCATCCAGAAGAAACAGACCACATGTAAAATGCATATTAACCAAAATGAGTGAATTTTAAAAAAAATGAATTTAACTTTGTGATTAGTTGTTGATGGGTAAATACATCAATGGGTACTGATTCTGAATTATAACTGGTATGCATTGTCAGTTCTCAATATATGTGTATAGGCTAGTAGTATGTTATACACATGGGTAAATCATAGCTTACAAGTTAAGTTTTTCAGGAGGGTTTATGACTCTTCCCGATCGCGAAACTGTTTTGGGTAAAGTGGGTGATTTACTAATGCTTTGTGGTTCATTGGGATTGGTAGCACTTTCAGTCGATGGTTCAACATTTACAGTTTCTGGAATTTCACAATCGTACAGTTCAATGCTCTCATTCATTGACTGATTTGCATTTGCTTTGTCACTCACTCGTTTCAAGTGTCGCCTGTTTCGTCTATACAGTTGATTCCCTGACTGCACTATGTATGAACTTGGCAGTTCATGTCGTTTGATAATGGTTCCTGGTTTCCAATTGTTGTTTCCAGGTTGTGGAGAAATTCTGACTTGTTAATTATGGTGGAGGGGAGATAACTCTTTCACACCATGTCTTTTGTCATAATTCAGTTTTTGTTTTTGTTTGATGTTTTGGAGGCGAGTTTGCAATTCTTGCCTGTTGTATGATTGAGGCGTAAGAATGTTGTTGGATGCCGGTAGCAGATTTCTAGGTCTTCTGCCCATGAGAAGTTGAGAAGGTGAAAGATTTATTCCTTCAAGTGGGGTTGTACGATAGTTCAAAAGTGCTAATTGTTTATCCTCACATTTGCGCCACAAATGCTTCACCGTCTGTACTCCCCGTTCTGCCTCCCCATTTGACCCTGGGTGGTATGGGCTGGATGTGATATGTTCAATTCCATATGAATGACAGAAAGTTTTAAATTCTTACGAAGCGTACTGTGGACCGTTGTCTGATTTTAGAGTTTTTGGAATTCCATGACATGTGAATATGAATTTCATGGCACACACAACTGCAGCTGTTGTTGTTGTATGAAGCTCAAGAGCATCGATGTATTTTGAGTAGTAGTCCACAAGAATAAGGTATTTCTTGCCTTGGAAGTCAAACAAGTCGCTGCCCACTAAGCTATATGGAATGTCTGGTGTCATTGTTGGTTTTAGTGGTTCTGATGCTTGACTTTTGTGGTGAGCTGCACATGTTGAGCAACTTCCTACTGTTGTTTCAATGTCAGAATTCATGCCAGGCCAATACAACACTTCCCTAGCACGTTGTTTACACTTTGTTATTCCAAGATGTGACTGGTGAATAAGGTCTAGCATATAATTCTTTAAACTGGGTGGAATAACGATTCTCATTCCTTTGAAAATTACTCCGTTCATGATTGACAGTTGGTCACGGGAGTCCCAATACGAACGAATGTCAACGGGTGTTTGACTCCGCGAGTCTGGCCAACCATCTAATATTGTATGATACAAAGTGGAAAGTTCAAATTTTGTGCATTCTGCTATCTCATTACACTTTTCTTTTGATACTGATATGACTTCAAATGCATTTACATTTTGTAGATCAAGTTCTGGTTGGTTGTCTGAGAGATGTGCACGAGATAAAGCATCTGCTATGACATTGTCTCTGCCTTTCAGATATTTCAGAGTAATATCACACCACTGAAGTCGGAGTAACATTCGTTGAAGTCTCATTGGTGCTGATAGAAGAGGCTTTTTAAATATTTGCTCAAGAGGTTTATGATCATTGTAAATGGTGACTTCCTTTCCAATTATATAACAATGAAATTTGGTTGCTGCATGTAGTACCGATAATAGCTCTTTCTCAATCTGAGCATATCGTTGCTCACATTCAGTCAATGATCTTGATGAGTATGCTACAGGGCGGTTGTTTTGTAATAGTACAGCCCCTAGCCCATCTTTCGAAGCATCACAATGAATAGTCACTGGTTTGTTTACATCATAAAGAGCTAGTACAGGTGCAGAAGCACATGCTGTTTTTAATTGCCGGAAACTTTCATCCTGTTCTGAACCGCATGAAAACTCCACTTCAGATTTCAGTAGCTGTCTCAAGGGTGAATCTACCTGGCTAAGATTGGGAATAAATTTATGCAGATACTGGAGTAAGCCAAGTAGTCTTCTGATTCCATCTTTGTCAGTGGGTGGTTTCATGTCAACAATTGCTTTAACTTTATCAGGGTCTGGCTTGAGGCCTTGTTCACTTACTATGTGTCCCACATACTGAACTTCTTTTTGTCGAATTTTACATTTTTCATAGTTGAGTTTCAGATTATAAGCTGATGCTCTTTCTATTACTTGTTTGAGTATTTTGTCATGTTCTTCAACAGATTTTCCTGCGACTAATATGTCATCCATAATTGCCGATGAGCCTTTTATTCCCTCAAGCATAGTGTCCATAATTTTTTGATATATTTCTGGGCTAGACTTTATTCCAAAAGGAAGGCGTAACCACCTGTACCTGCCAATCGGTGTGTTAAATGTTGTAAGATATGATGACTGTTTATCTAGTTTGATTTGTAGAAAACCAGATTTCGCGTCGAGTACTGAGAAAACTTTGGCGCCTGGAATGTCAGTTAGGACTTCCTCAACAGTCTTCAGAGGGTGGTTCTCACGTAGAAGTGCCTTGTTAAGGTCTTTTGGGTCGATACAAATTCTAATTTTGCCTTTTCTCTGGGAGACTACCATGGAGCTGACCCATTTGGTTGGCTCATTCACTTTTGTTATGAACTGTCTTTTTTCCATTTCGTGTAGCTCTTCAATAATCTTTGGTTTTAGAGATGCTGGTTGTTTTCTGACAGGAAGAACAACACCTTGTGCTGAAGGATCAATCTTAAGACCATATTCTCCTGGAAGAGTGCCTGATGTTTTGGTGATTTCTGGAAACTCGCTGAATTTGTCTTCAAATTTTATTGAACTGACTCTCTCTATTAAACCTAATTTCTCTGCTGCTGAGCCACTTATTACATTTTCTTGGTTAAGATTTACAATTTCAAAATCAATGTCAACAGAGTAAGTTTTGTTGCGGACTGACAGTTTTGTTGTATGCTCAGGCTTGATTTTGTGGTTGCTGTATGATTTTAATGTTTTTGTCGATGCTCGGATATTACCTTTGTATTGGAGTTTGTCAAAATCAGACTTTACCATGATGCAACATTTCGCACCTGTATCAATTCGAAATTTGAATACATGATTACCAATTTCTAAGTTTGTCAACCATTTGTCATCACTGATGTGGCGGATGCCTTCAAACTGAGTAGTGTGAATATGAAACATTTGGTCGGATTCACATTCTGAATCGGAATCATTCTGAAGATCTAATGCATTGATATGTGGACTTTTCTGAAAACTTTGCAGTCTTTTTCTACACACTTTGATCCAGTGATCAGATTTATGACAATAATTACATTCGCTTCCTTTTGCTGGACAGATTCCTGCTTTGTGTGCTTTACTAATATCAAGGCCACATTTTTGACAATTTCCTGTTTTGATAAATTTCCCACCTTTTGGTTTGGGTTTGAATTGAAAAGTCCCAGATTTCTGATATTTACTTGTCCGTCTCTGATTTTCACGCAAATGTTTTATAGCGCTGACCGATTCTTCACCTCTGACCTCTTTCATTTGTTGTTGTGATAACTCATACCTTCTGCCAATGTCAATTATTTTATCTAATTTAACATCAGGTCCCATGTCAAACATTTTTTCTTGTACTTTTGCATTGTGAACACCGTGAATAATTGTATCAATCAAAATATCGTCTGGGTCTGAATATTCACAGTCCATAATTATAAGTCTGAGATCTTTTACAAAATTATCAAAGAGTTCTCCTTCAATTTGTTTCTGTTTTCGGAGGTTATATCTAGCTGTACGTTTGTTTTTCTTGGGTTTGACATATTCGAGAAGTTTGGTGAGAACTGCATCTGGGTTATCTTTACTTTCGTCGCCGGTCCATGTGAATGTTTTGTATACCTCTCTGCCCTGAACACCGATCCACATACCAATATAACCAGATTTTTCTGCGCCGGAAGCTTTTGAAAGCGGTCCCTTGAACCACAGGGGTCTGGAAACGTTATTTTAGTGATTTAGGGTATATATGTTTAAAAAAGGAGAAAGGGTAACAACAGGCGAAATTGGGAAACTTCAACCAAGTGTCGACAAGTTTAAAAAATTATTAGATCTCGATGTACTTGGTTACTGGCACGTACCAGTTCTATTCTATATACATTTCCCTATTACTTAAAACAAATTTCGTCGAAATATCTTCAGTTTTACTAGAGATATTCAATAAAATGTTAGCAAAAAGAATGCTATTTTCTGATTTGTAAATAAGGTTGTCCAAACGAAACCCGAATTTTTCAACACAAATCATTGAAATAAATGCACATAGAGACATTGACCTACGCTTCACTGTGGCTCTTTGTGTACCTTTTTGAACACTTTCAACGACTGCCCAACACCAGTCGCCTATCTATACTCTGGGGAGATATTTTTTCAACATTTGCAGGTTTTTCAGCCTTCTTCCTCGTCATCATCGCCATATTTTAACAACTCCGCTCAGAATAGAAGCAAACTTGAAAGCCTTACCGCGATTGGTTACAAGTGAACTGAGATCAGTGACCTCAATCTACTTTCGATTTCTCAGTTCACTTGTAACCAATCGCGGTAAGGCTTTCAAGTTTGCTTCTATTCTGAGCGGAGTTGTTAAAATATGGCGATGATGACGAGAAAGAAGGCTGAAAAACCTGCAAATGTTGAAAAAATATCTCCCCAGAGTATAGATAGGCGACTGGTGTTGGGCAGTCGTTGAAAGTGTTCAAAAAGGTACACAAAGAGCCACAGTGAAGCGTAGGTCAATGTCGCTATGTGCATTTATTTCAATGATTTGTGTTGAAAAATTCGGGTTTCGTTTGGACAACCTTATTTACAAATCAGAAAATAGCATTCTTTTTGCTAACATTTTATTGAATATCTCTAGTAATACTGAAGATATTTCGACGAAATTTGTTTTAAGTAATAGGGAAATGTATATAGAATAGAACTGGTATGTGCCAGGAACCAAGTACATCGAGATCTAATAACTTTTTAAACTTGTCGACACTTGGTTGAAGTTTCCCAATTTCGCCTGTTGTTACCCTTTCTCCTTTTTTAAACATACCCTAAATCACTAAAATAACGTTTCCAGACCCCTGTGCCTTGAACACGAAGCTCACGTGTTGTTGAAAGCGAAGGAATTCTTGATACGAATCTGGGGCGTCCCAGTTGAAAACTGGTGGCTCGAAATTATTCATTGTTTATGTTAAAGTGTCACTAACAGGGCGATTGGACAGTAACCTACTAACTTCTGACACTAAGTGTCGTTTCTTAGTGTGGCTCCAAGTGTGAGGTACAGAACAGAATAACATATAACCAGCAGATCTGATTGACATAAACTGTGTTGATTCTTTTTATTTGTCGCTTACCGCATACATAACTACTTGAATATATTAAAACTTAAAGGACGCTTATGCGCTACAAAATTAATGTAAACTTTCAGCATTATGTTACACTACTGATGAATAAATAAAAATAAATGCAACTCCCGATGTTAAACAAATAAAAAAGTCGTGCAATTTCCGTGTATCTTATGTTATGTGTTATAAACTTTTTTCACCCTATTTTATTTTCAACTGTTGTCGAGTGCTATGCTGTTTATCGCTTGTTTTATGGCATGTCTGTCTACTTCACTTTGAAGACTTTTCTGTAACCTCGTTTCATTCATTTTTAAGTGATTATCTAGAATAAAAGATGGCTTTAACCAGTCGTTGTTGTTTCTTAACTCATAACCCAGCAAGTCAATTCAATCGCCCGTTGAAATTCTTGTTCTGACACAATCCATATTCGCCTCTGTTAATTAACTAGCTTAGCAATCCAGATACACTTTCAAGTGTATATCGGAGCCGGTCCAGTTAATTAACTGGCTCGGAAATTCAACTACACTTTTCAGTGTCTCTCGGAGTTATTTTTTCGTATTTCTCTCAAAATATACTGTTTAAAATATCTATTTCACTTTGTCTGGATTCGCTTATCTATCAATAATACATATACCAAAAATTATTGAAATTAATTGACCAACAAACGAGAAAACGGCATTTTATTACTCGGCTACACCAGATTCTCGGCTACACTTTTTAGTGTCTCTCGGAGTAATTTTTTCGTATACTTCACGAAATATACGTTTTAAAACACCCATTTCACTTTGTCTGGATTCATTTGGCTACCAGTGATTTATATACGAAAAATAACTGAAATGTAACGATAAATAAGAAAGAAAACGAAACTTTATTTCTCAGCTACACCATATTCTCAGATCGGGCTCGGGCTACACTTTTTAGTGTGTCCCCCATTACACCATGGAACCAACTAAACAAACGCGCACCTTCTAGTATTACGCTGCGAGGCTTGTGTATTTGAAGACGCTTGCTGGTTTATGTTTTAACATCTAAAACATTCGAGTGAATACCTCTGCCTGTTATCATGCAAAATGTTCAAGTTGATGTTTTTCAAAAACACTTCAGTGGATTTGCATAAGTTGTGGCAGCTTTTCAACAGCTAATTTCAAAACACAGAATTTTCGCATATATAAACAACAATCTCAATGAACTAAATGCCCCTCAAAGGGTTAATTTCACCCTTTCAGTAGGCACAAATGGTTAGATTGTGGAGAATATCCCACTTTAGCTAGTACCAACATCAAAAATTGGCGAATAAAACAAAATATGCATGGCCCCATGGTGTAATGGCTAGCACTCTGGACTTTGAATCCAGCGATCCGCGTTCGAATCTTGGTGGAGCCTCTGTCGTTCCAAGTGCAACGAAATTGTTTCACTGGCATTGTTGTAGAATTGCAAAATAATCCCACTCGCGTGACGTCATCAGAGACAGTCTGCGAACCAGGAAAGACTTCCAGAACTCTCCGGAACCTGTTCCAGCTGTGAAGATGAATACCACCACTCTGAGGCCGAGTTACAGACAACTGAAACCAAAGACAACTCGGACCAACACAACTCGGACCACTTTTGAAGACAACTCGGACCAACATTGAACACAACCCGGACCACTTTTGAAGACAACTCGGACCAACTTTGAAGACAACTCGGACCAACTTTGAAGACAATTCTGACCACTTTTGAAGACAGCTTGGCCCAACTTTGAAGACAGCTCGGACCAACTTGTCTTCAAAGTTGGTCCGAGTTGTCTTCAAAAGTGGTCCGAGTTGTCTTCAAAGTTGGTCCGAGTTGTCTTCGAAAGTGGTCCGAGTTGTCTTGGTCCGAGTTGTCTTTGGTCCGAGTTGTCCTGACCCCTCTGAGGCCTTATGTGACCGGGATTAACCAATTGGAATCAAAGAACAAAGAAGAAGACCAGGCTCTGTCTCTTTTCTGCCAGACCGTGAACGTGACAGGTTGAAATTTAAATACAGTTTCGAACTAGGAGTGTTTTTGCCAGGAATAATTGGTAAGACCAAAGTTATTTTTACCCGCAAGTTTTATCTAAAGTAGAGATTTACCTAACCCGAATCTACTTTATTGACGTCGCCCACTTTCGAACCAGTTTGCCGGGGTGACTTTGTAAACTTTTACAAAGTTTCCACAGGTCACGAGGTCGGGTGCTGGTCAAAACGTCACACGACCAAAACGTCACATTTCGAAATGGTCAAAACGTCACATTTTTTGGTCAAAACGTCACATACTTTTGGTCAAAACGTCACATATTTTTGGTCAAAACGTCACATACTTTTTGGTCAAAACGTCACATACTTTGGGTCAAAACGCCACACACTTAGACAGCAAGATAACTATTCCTTGTTCTGTGCCCAATCAACAAATCGAATGAATGAAAGGCGCTCACGGACAATGAGCAATAGATGAGTTCGGCCTCGAATGAATAAATGAAGTTTCAGTTTAAATTCAATCGCTTTCGACCCTACTGAGCTTGTCCCTTTTTCTTCTTTTTCCTTGATGGTGCTCCCGATTATGAATTTGATTTTGTTTCCTTTGCCGAAAGATTTCTCTGAATTCGAGACCCTTTGCGATCCGAATAACTTTATTTGCTTATGGATCCACGAGAGTTGGAAGCGAATTTCATTTACGAGAATGAATGAAGACAAGATCATTTCGACGGAGACAATCCGACCTTCAATTATACGGGGGAGGGTGTAGGGGTGGGAGTGAGGGGGGATCCAAATCATATATCAGCGAAAACAACGGGATATTAACAAGTGCGGTTTTGTATGCAATGTACACATAATGATGACATTACTTCACAACATCCAAATGGTCCCGACCAACACATTTCTAATTTCAAGCCCCCCCTCCTCCCGCCATTAGTAAGTTGGCCACTTATAATAATAAATATAAAATGTGTGACGTTTTGACCAAAAGTATGTGACGTTTTGACCAAAAAGTGTGTGACGTTTGACCAAAAGCATGTGACGCTTTGACCAGAAGTATATGACGCTTTTACCAAAATATGTGACGTTTTTGACCATTTTGAAATGTGACGTTTTGGTCGTGTGACGTTTTGACCTGTTTCCGCCTTGTTTCTGCAAATGAAAAATGGAAATGAGGAAAACAAATCCACTGATAAGCATTGACAAAGTTAAAGCCAAGTGTTCAAAAGGAAAGGTGGTAGGTCCCACCGAAATTTGAACTCGGATCGCTGGATTCAGAGTCCAGAGTGCTTTTTTTTTTTATTACATAAAAAACAAATTTTACAATAAAACTCTATATAATAATTACAACATAAAAATATATATAATAAATATATGATCCGCACTGACAAATGATCATCACGCCCACACACACATTCACACCCTGGCACATGTTCCCAACCCCTTGAAAGTTGGGTTGACGTGTAAACCCAACAATCAGTAGAACCCTCCCAAAATAAATGCAAAAACACCAATAGTAGTAAAATAATGAGAAGATGGAAAAACCCTATTAGACTGATAAGAATTCTACAGACAAACAACGGAAAATTATATTTTGATAGCATTTCACCAACACTTGTGTAATGGCTAGGGGAAACTGAACTCAAACCTACAAAATTCCGCAGTGCATTACAGAAACACCTGTCTAATGACAGGGTATTGACTTAACACAACCTCTAATAATTCTCCACTGTATTACAGCAACGCCCAATCTCTAAAATCACCACAACTCCATTTTCACAACATCTATCTGATTATAACTCCAACAAAGGCTATAATAGAGTGATATAAACATTGTAGGTACGAGATTTCTGAGGGTCGTTGAACTATTGATGTTTTGTTCAATTTAAATATTTCTTTGCAGTTAGCTCCCTTGATGTTATACCGAAATTGAAATTTGAGGACGTGCAGTTATAAATCTTGACAGAATACAGAAATAAAAGCTTATATTGCCTAAATTTTCCCAGTTTAAAAAAGAAATTAACGCAATACAAACTTCTATAACTTTTTGAAAAGGGGTAATGAACAAACGGCAGGTCTACGATATATGAATTTTTGCCTTATGATGATTACCCAAATATATAACATTATTAATAGTATTACCGTAAACCGGGGTAACTTTGAACGGCGGGGTAACATTGAACGTTTTTTTCAGAAAACTATTCATATATGATATCCGTGTGAAAATGACAGTAAAACCCAATATTTGATGATGTTTTAATTTTTAATCACTCTTTCCAGATCCCGAATATTTTTTTAGGTGTGTTTTTATATATTGAAAAAATAATCACAGTTCAGCAGTAACAACGGCGGCCATTTTGATGTCCTTGTGAATTTTTTCTAAAAGCTGTGTGGCGGGAACTTTTAAACCTACACCTGTCTTTTACAAGGTTAGTATTATATAACAGCCTTCATAACTTTGGCGATAATCTCAATAACCCTTACTTATTTGTATTTTCAGTGATTGCTTGCTATTTTTGTTGTATTATTGAAGATTTAAAAAAAAATCCAGTTCATGTGACTTTGTGGGGTAACATTGAACGGTGTTCAAAGTTACCCCAACCTTGGCTTCACATAATATTTTGATAAAATCCACCAAATAGCATTATTAAAGGGGCGTAAATAAGGAATGGTGTATTTCTTCTATTAATTCTATTAGTTATAAACCCCGAAAACTGTCGTGTTCCCTGTGGGGACATCCCAGAATGGGGGGCGGGGGGGAGGGGGAATCAGTGCTTGTTTACTGTGAGACGCAAGTCCTGTTTTGCTTGTACAATAGGACCCAGTAACTAATGCGTGGGGTAGACATCCTCTAAAATGGGAAACGTGGGTATAAATGATTGGCTAAGTTGAGTGCATACTAGTATCTATATTGTGGTCATGATTAGTCATTGTAGAGAAGAAATATATGACCTTAGACACTGATAAATAAAATAACAGTTCAACCGAATTCACTAAACGACAAAAAATTAATAATTTTATTTCCATGACAAACTGATGACAATAGTACTTCTTTACAAAATGGGTCTTGTATTGATTTGAGTACAGTTAATACTAGAAGTCATGTCATTACTAGTGCAGAATATCTCTGTTAGTTAACATACTGATTGCTACAGCATATTGTTACAATCTACTCAAGTAAAAAATAGTACTCCTTAAAGCAGCACAAACTATGACTCTCTTGAAAACCTTAATCACATAGATCACCAGGTGAAAACCGATTCACTATGTGAATTAATTCTACAGGTATTCGATGCATGTTAGTAAAAGCTAAAGTGCACACATTTAGCGCACTGTTTTTCGGAGTACCGGCAGTAAAAAATACACTGTCATGATTTCTTGTCCCAACTGTACGTATTTCAGATTATCAATTATTGGCAGACACTCAATAGTCCGTTCTCTTATTTTTCAGGGGTGGACTTAATGCCTCGAGAATACAAAAAGGCCCAGCCTGGGCGACGAAGTTATCAGCGTTATGATTCCAAATCACTCGCCGATGCTGTACAAGCCATACAGACAGGTATGTCTATTCGTGGTGCCAGTCGTGTGTATCAGATACCAGTGGGGACATTATTCAATAAAAAGAAAGAGAAACATTCAAAAAGTGTCGGCACGCCACGGGTATTTAGCAGTGAGGAAGAGAGTGCCTTTGTCACACATCTGCAAGTCGTAGGTGAATGGGGATTCCCATTAGACACATTCGATCTGCGAATGATCGCAAAAGACTATCTCGACAAAAAAGGTCGTAAAGTCGAAAAGTTTTCAAATAATTTGCCAAGTATTGAATGGGCTAGATTGTTCCTAAAACGCCCTAAAGAGAGCATCAGTGAACGCACGTGTAGCAATATAAAAAAATCAAGAGCCCGAGTATGCACTGATGATGTTAACAAATTTTTCAGTAATTTTGAATCTCTTACAAATTGCTGATGATGTTCCGGTGCTCCACAGCAATATATATAACTACGAAGAGACAAACTTAACTGATGATCCTGGTCAGAAAAAATGCATTTTTAAAAGAGGCGTCAGATAACCAGAACGAGTCATGGATTCTTCTAAAACAGCTATTTCAATTATGTTTTGTGGGTCGGCAGATGGGAATATGCTGGCACCTTACGTAGTGTATAAAGCTGAAAATTTGTGGAACACGTGGATGGAAGGTGGGCCAAAAGGAACCCGTTATAACCGGAGTCGTAGTGGTTGGTTCGATGGGTATACATTCAGTGACTGGTTTAAAACAATTCTAATACCAGATGCTAGAAAGAAACCTGGCTGGAAGATTGTTATTGGCGATAATCTGAGTTTGGTGTAATATTCATATGTTTGCCACCCAACTCAACGCATCTCATGCAGCCTCTTGATGTCGCATTTTACCGACCGTCGAAGCGAGCCTGGAGAAAGATTTTAGAAGAGTGGAAGGTGTCTGCAACAACAAAAACAGCATGCCTATCCAAAGATCGCTTTCCCGCGTTGCTGAAAAAATTATGTTCAAAGTTATATGGCGACGACAATGAAACGCGAAATGAAAATATCAGCATTGGGTTCCGAAAATGTGGAATATGGCCAATTGATAAATCGCAAGTTCTCAGACGTCTGCCAGATGCCAAAGTCGATGATGCTGAATGCACAAAACCATGTGACAAATCTGTATCAGGATCAGTTTCAGAATCTCTGCTGCGTTTGTTGAAGAAGATGAGAGGAATAGATGATGGCGATAAGCCGCGGCGGAAGAGAAAGACAATCGATGTTTCCCCAGGGCGTAGTATAAGCTATGAGGACTTTTTGAAAGCTTCAGATAAAGGAGATCACGACATTTGTGACAATGATGCACAAGACGAGTCTGACGAATCAAGCTCGGAAGGGGTTTCTGATGAAACGTCCGTGTGTTCGGAAATCACTGGTGGTGCCACTTTTGACATGGGTATCTTGCAAGTTGGCGATTATGCAACTTTCATGTATGAAGGCTCGTATTTCCCCGGTAAAGTAGAGAAAGTGACGGCAGATGGAGCTGAAATCAGCAGTATGACCAAGTGTAAAAAGGTCGGATGGAAGTGGCCAAAGACCCCAGATATTGAATTCTACTCGCCAGATGAAATAGTTGAAAAAATTCAAGAACCCAAAGCTATTAATAATCGTGGGATGTTCAAAGTTCAAGAAATGGAAGAACACTGGGGGATTTAAACATTCTAGAATCAATTTGAATAGGGTCATATCGACTGAGTTGTTATTTTCATTCCTATTAAATTTGTTCTCCAATTTGATACGCTTATTTCAGTTACATGCAGAGATTCTCCACCTTTTGGCTGCGGTATAAGGGATGACTGTCGGAAATGCGAAAATTACCTCACAGTGTTTGTCATCTCAGAACCATTCAGTCCTAAATGCACTCTATACTAGGTACATTTGGTACAGAATGGTTCTCAGGTGACACCTTGTCGGCCCGAAAGTCAGTGAGTCCCTACAGATCGCCCAATAAAAAACTGACAGAGGATCCCGTTTGATTGAAGAGACGATTCGTGATTAATTTCGCGTTTTCGGCATTTCAAAACAAGATAAATCACTCATTAAAAGTCATTTTACCCGTTCTCAGTCATTAACTACAACCCGGCCGAAGTATAATTTTAGCTCCCTTTTATTTCGCTTACAGAGGTTAATCTACGTTAGTGTTGCCGTATTAATGAAATTTCCATTGCCAAATACCCTTGTACTTTCAGCCCCACACTAGCAAGCGTTATGCTCCATTGACATGGTTTTCGATGAACACCACCCACCCACCCTTGCAGAATGTAGAGTACTGTAAACACACAGAACGGCATGGTTTCGCAAATTGTTCGTTGAACATGGCACGAATGATGTGGTGGAAGGATAGAACGAGAGGCACCTCCTCGAGTTATATCCTTCCGCGGCAATAGAGTGCCGCATCAATGTACCATTTGCTAAACCGTGCCATTCTGTGTTTATTACACACAGCGCGTTTTAGAATCCAATTTATGAATTGAATGCTGTGTGTCATTTGTACGCCATATCTAAAAGTAGTCTATCAATAGAAAATCCATGGATATTCCTCGCCTTATAAGATGACACGAATTTTAATTTAAAGCAACAGGCAATACGTTCATTTTTTTTGGGGGGGGGGGGGGGTGGTGAGGGGGGGGGGGAGTGTGTAATAAATTATATAACACCACAACGGACATGAGGTAGGACTACGTCCCTGCTTTTAAATCTTGACTAGTCAACTGTGGCATGCAGCGTTTGAGTATAATATCCAAGCCGTTCAATGTTACCCCAAATGGTGGGGTAACTTTGAACACCACAAATTCGTCCATATCTATGTCTTATTGATGCCACAGTAATTTGCCACACGCTTTCTCAGAAAAACGTTGGCTTCCCATGATTTTGGACCAAATGTATTTTTGTCACACTCATCACAATTACAACCCCGAAACAAAATATCTAAAAATTGTTCAATGTTACCCCAGTTTACGGTACTGAAAACTGCAATGTACAGAAGATTCAGTTCATGGGTATAAGTAACACAATAAGTATTATATATGGAGAAAATAATAGTGGTAAGCTGGCACTAGCTGTAAATTAACAACAGAATGTTCAAAAGACTAAGAAATAATAATATTAACAGTAATAAATTAATACTATTAAAAGTAGACAAAGAGTACTATTTTTAGAGTACTATTTTTATAATACTACTCTTATAATTCAATTAATTGGAAATATTATTGTAATCTGAAAACAATAATAGCAGACAGTAATTAATTGAAAGATAATGTTCACCCTCCCCCCTCCCCACAACCCTCCCCCCCACCCACCACCCACACACACACACACACACACACATTCTCTGTGTGTATTTTTCCTGGGACACTCTATGATAATTTGTATATGCGATTTCACTTCTTGTTGGAATTCCATGGTGTATTGTGTTTGTTTCACTCATCATGTAAATTACCATACCATATAACATACATGTAATATTAATTTTACATATTTTTTAAGTCAATATCAGAGAACTGAAGTCCTAACAATGGCTGTCAGGTATTATACTATAATTACATACTTAGCTCAGTTAGCTTGGTTTACCTCAAAAATAAATTAATAAAACAAGGAATAAATTTACCCAGGGCCCTGTGACCCACCAAATAATAACCACCCAATGATAGTAGCTCTGCTCCAGCATAGAACACCAGGCCACTGCACAGCCCTGATATCCAAAGCTGTAAACCAGCGAAACAGTCCATGCAGGGTCAAAACTACAGACAAGATTGTACCCATGGAAAGCTCCATTAACATGACAAAATCCAAATCAAAATTCTCTAAAGTTACAGAAAATATAGCATAGACTAAATTGCACTCAATTGATCCAGGTAGTCTATACTAATTTGTGTAATGGTATTTAGAGTGACTTTCACCATCTATGGCTATATTGTGATCAAAATACAAATAAAAACAAGCTGACCCAATTATTTATACCTTAATTAGAATTAACTCTTAACCTGCTGAGTATTTTCAAGATATCTTCCATCAAATCCAGTCATGGCTGCTCTGAAACAGCCATGACTAGATCCGATGAAAAATTCATCTTAATTTATAACAAGAAACCCTAGATGCAAAAATCGATGCAATTTACAGGGGAAAAATTTGATTGAATGTGCCCAAATTATACTTATTTCAGTGACAAGAGGAATCCAGTCCTGGCAGAAAAATCCGCCAGCAGCATGGAAGGAGTCAGTTACTCGACTAAGGGATTACTACTCTAGTCATTCAAAATTGGGTACACTTCAGTCACTGGTGAGAACATTGACAGTCTGGTAGACAAGCATGACTCCACTTTGCTGTGTAAGCAATCTGTTATACATATTTAATTACACAATTAACCCCAGTGTTGCCAAAAAGTGAAATATAAACTGAGGTGAATATAAACAACCTGCTATCCCTGGACCATCATCATTAACACCTTAGGCATCAACATCAACATCTTCATTGATATCAACAACATCATCATCAGCATCATCATTATCATCAATACCAACAACATCAATGTCATCATCATCAACAACAAAACCAACAGCAACACCAATGAACAGTGAATAACACTATCATCAACTTATAACTTCACTTTCATGAACTGAAAGTTCACAGATTTAAATGAATTTTGTCATTTTGAATAAAAACCAAGTTATTGTTTTGGCATAAAATATTTCTAAGTTTAATTATATCTATAATTGTGTTGGAATATATCTGAAGATGATCAATATGTTGTTTTAGTATAAGGCGGAATAAATTAAATGCACCAAGCAGTTTGTCTTCCTTCAAAAAATAATTTCTTCGGCGAATAACTGAAACTCTATAAGTACTTAATAATAAATTAACAAAGATCTGATTGACTACATTTGACTTTTGATGATAACCAAACAGTAAGAGCTCAGTAAGTTGAGACACTGATATACTTGTACTGGAATTTATAAATAAATAATCTAAATATTCATGGCATTTCATTTTTATATTGAAAAGAAAGGGACAATTAATGAATATATGAAGCAGATCTTCAGGCCCTTGTTTACATAATGGGCAATTGGGGGAAATATTTTCATCAATTTTGTGTTGTAATGAAAATGTAAATATTATATTGTGAATTACCTTAAAATCTATATTAACGATATCGGAAGATTTTAATGGAAAATGAAGAATCTTATAAAACTTAGAGAAATCAATATTGGGAAACTTTGATAGCCAATATTTTTCAGCTGTTGGTTTCTCAATAATTTGATAAAGTAAGATTTTATAAGCTTCTTTAGTAGTTAAGAATTCAACATCCGTTAGTTCTTCGTTTGATCGAAAAAATTTCAGACATCGATCTGAATTATTATTATTACTGACAGTTTTATGAGACTGTGTTACACTATTGATTATTTGTTTCCAATTATCAGGTAAAGCATTTATAATTATATTCCATTTTCTTCTGATGTCTTTATTGGAATATGCTTCAGTGGAATTCGAAATGATCTCAGTGATAGCTTCTGAAGGCATGAAACCTGGAACCACTTCATAAATTATATCTTTCACCCGAGAAATACCTGCATTAATAAAATCGAAAAAATACAGTAGCTTATCATCTGTATCTACAACTGAAGGATTATCAAATAAACTTTGTTCAGAAACTTCTAAATTCACTAGATCACAGTTTTCCTTTCCATTTATTAATTACCGCCAAGCATCCAGAACTTCAAAATAGAAATATGACTTAGACCTTAGAATTTTTATTTCTAATTTTACAGTGAAAATATTGAGATTCAACATTTTATATTTGCCAATATAATAGTAAAAGAATATTGTCCATGGGAACTCACTCTGAAATAATTTTCTAATCCATTTACATCTGAGGGCATACATTTTAACTTCAATATCAATTAAATTTAACCCACCCTTGTTCATTGGCGCTATTATTGTTGTATATTTTATAAGGTGCTTTTTACCACCCCAAAGAAAATCCAAACATGTATTCTTAAGTTCACTTAAAAAAACATGAGGAATAGAGACAACATTGAGAGTGTACCATATAGTCGATAATAACAAAGTATTTATGACTAATGATCTACCTTTTAAAGATAAGTTTCTTTTTTTCCATAAGAGAAGTATTCTTTTTATTTTATTTATCCTATTTTTCCAATTTAATTCTGCACATTTAACACTGTCAGTACCCAGATATATACCTAAAATTAAAATAGTTTTTTGAGGTGTTAGAATTTTGTTCACATGTTATTGCCTTGCTACAATTTATGGGAGAGTGCCTACAGGCACTCTCCCATAAATTGTAGCAGGGCAATTCCATCCAGACTAAATAATATCACATCAAGAATTAATTGAAGCACATCCACAGAATATCAAGCCTTTAAGCCGTGGTACCTGCACTTCAGGATAAAGCGCAAAAATGGGCTTCCAGCACTCTACCAGTTAATTACAGAGATTTCAGAATTATTTTGAACAGTAGTCATATCAATATTAGAATTTAATGCCAAATCATTACTTTCAGAATTTATTGTAACATCCTCGCTAACAAGAGCGTCGACCACATTACCAAACAAAGTTTCTTGGCTTGATACAGCAGATACTTGAATATTGCTATTATCGTTATTTTTTTATCAGTAAGAACAACATCATCATCATCATCAACATCATCATCATCATCATCAACATCATCATCGACAACATCAAAATCATCTTTCTGTATTTGACCAGTCGACTTTGATTCTACCGTGGATACCTCACCACTACTCTCATCTCTCCAGGAGTCATGAGGTAGTTGAAAAGCACAGTCACAAAAACCAGTTACACCACATTTATCACATAACACTGAACAGTTACTTACTTCCATTGCACTGGAGTTAGTATTAACATGAACCGATTTATCACAAATACAGTTATTTTTCGGCTTTTTACATATAGTACACAACCCGAGCGAACAATTTCTGGCTATATGACCTTTCTTATGACAGCGAAAGCAACTTAGTTGAGGACAGTCTTGTATAAGATGAGTATCACTTAAACAGTTTCTGCATACTTTGATTTGATCATTATGTATAACTCTGTAATATGAAGGACCCTCTACAGTTTCAAATTTCATACTATATGGAAGAGACTTAATTGATGGTGGAAATTTAACTTTTAAGTATCTGGTACCATCTGCAATGTCACTGTCTGGGTAAAATCTTCTGTGTATTGGTGAAGCAATTGTTAGACCTAAATTAGTTAATCTTTTGAGAATAGAGTCACCTGGTATATATAAAGGGAGGTGCATGAATGACACCATGACATGATCTGAATATATTGCTTTTGGGTGATAGTCTGGATGTTTTTCATTAAATTTATCGATTAAAACTTCAGCCTGCATACGGTTACTTAATGTCACATCAAAAGCATCTCCACTGACTGGAACACAAGCAAGCACTGAGCTGGATCCACAATCTTTTTCAATTTCTTTAATTATGTTCATAGCCCTCACTTTTCTATTATCACCTACTAGAAGTCTCACTGTACAATCTTTTTTATAATCAACTATTCTTCTTGGTTTGACAGCAGATTGTTTATATGTTGCCAAGGGCGTCGCCATTTTGACAACAAAGATATCTCACAACTCAAATTTTCAAACAACAATAATAAGTCAAATAATTGACTTTTTTCAGTTTTATCATGATGTACTAATGAAAAACAGTATAGAGAATGTTAAAGAATAAAAATTTTCTCTGATAACAGAAATTTCTTCGAAAAAAAGGAAAAATATCTTTGAGCAGAAATCCATGCCTCTTATCTCAACATAATCGAAAACGAGGCCAGAGTCCAGAGTGATAACCGTTACACCATGGAACCAACTAAACAAGCGCGCACCTTCTAGTATTAAGTTGCGAGGCTTGTGTATTTGAAGACGCTTGCTGGTTTTTGTTTTAACATCTAAAATATTCGAGTGAATACCTCTGCCTATTATCATGCAAAATGTTCAAGTTGACGTTTTTCAAAAAAAATTCATTGGATTTGCATAACATGTGGCAGCTTTTCAACAGCTAATTTCAAAACACACAGAATTTTCGCATATATAAACATCAACCTCAATGAAGTAAATGCTCCTCAAAGGGTTAATTGCACCGTTTTACTATGCACAAATGGTCAAATTGTAGAGAATATCCTCCCTTTAGCTAGTACCAACATCAAAAATTGGCGGACAAAACAAAATATGCATGGCTCCATGGTGTAATGGCTTGCACTCTGGACTTTGAATCCAGCGATCTGAGTTCGAATAGTTCGAATCTCGGTGGAGCCTCAACACTGCAGGTTTTGTGACGGCATCTTGTCATGCAGTGTAAAAATACCAGGTTGTTATCAAATTCTGTCGTTCCAAGCGCAAATTTCAAAACGAAATTGTTTCACTGGCAACTTTCCCATAATAAAAAAAATAAAATCAACTCACTTTCATTTTTCGTGATGCAGTTTCAAATCTATTTCAGTTCAATATTTAAATTCGATTGTGTCATCTGTCTAAATCTTACATGGATCATTTTATCAATGCCTTGTTCAAACTTTCACCCATTAACAATGTTCAAAAACGCAACAGACTTACTATAAACGTTACAAAATAAAATGAAAAACAGTTTTCTCGCAAGGTATATGCGTCACTTGTTGTTTCTTTCAACACTGAACTGCCCAATTAAAGCGCCTTGTTTCTGCAAATGAAAAATGGAAATGAGGAAAATAAATCCACTGATAAGTATTGACAAAGTTAAAGCCAAGTGTTCAAAAGGACAGGTGGTAGGTTCCACCGAGATTTGAACTCGGATCACTGGATTCAGAGACCAGAGGGCTAACCATTACACCATGGAACCAACTAAACAAACGCACACCTTCTAGTATTAAGCTGCGAGGCTTGTGTATTTGAAGACGCTTGCTGGTTTTTGTTTTAACATCTAAAATATTCGAGTGAATACCTCTGCCTATTATCATGCAAAATGTTCAAGTTGACGTTTTTCAAAAAAAAATCATTGGATTTGCATAACATGTGGCAGCTTTTCAACAGCTAATTTCAAAACACACAGAATTTTCGCATATATAAACATCAACCTCAATGAAGTAAATGCTCCTCAAAGGGTTAATTGCACCGTTTTACTATGCACAAATGGTTAAATTGTAGAGAATATCCCCCTTTAGCTAGTACCAACATCAAAAATTGGCGGACAAAACAAAATATGCATGGCTCCATGGTGTAATGGCTAGCACTCTGGACTTTGAATCCAGCGATCCGAGTTCGAATTTCGGTGGAGCCTAACAGTGCAGGTTTTGTGACGGCATCTTGTCATGCAGTGTAAAAATACCAGGTTGTGATCGAATTCTGTTCTTCCAAGCGCAAATTTCAAAACGAAATTGTTTAATAAAAAAAATAAAATCAACTCACTTTCATTTTTCGTGATGCAGTTTCAAATCTATTTCAGTTCAATATTTAAATTCGATTGTGTCATCCGTCTAAATCATACATGGACCATTTTATTAATGCCTTGTTCAAACTTTCACCCATTAACAATGTTCAAAAACGCAACAGACCTACTATAAACGTTACAAAATAAAATAAAAAACAGTTTTCTCGCAGGGTATATGCGTCACTTGTTGTTACTTTCAACACTGAACTGCCCAATTAAAGCGCCTTGTTTCTGCAAATGAAAAATGGAAATGAGGAAAACAAATCCACTGATAAGTATTGACAAAGTTAAAGCCAAGTGTTTAAAAGGACAGGTGGTAGGTTCCACCGAGATTTGAACTCGGATCGCTGGATTCAGAGTCCAGAGTGCTAACCATTACACCATGGAACCAACTAAACAAGCACGCACCTTCTAGTATTAAGCTGCGAGGCTTGCGTATTTGAAGACGCTTGCTGGTTTTTGTTTTAACATCTAAAATATTCGAGTGAATACCTCTGCCTATTATCATGCAAAATGTTCAAGTTGACGTTTTTCAAAAAAAATTCATTGGATTTGCATAACATGTGGCAGCTTTTCAACAGCTAATTTCAAAACACACAGAATATTCGCATATATAAACATCAACCTCAATAAAGTAAATGCTCCTCAAAGGGTTAATTGCACCGTTTTACTATGCACAAATGGTTAAATTGTAGAGAATATCCCCCTTTAGCTAGTACCAACATCAAAAATTGGCGGACAAAACAAAATATGCATGGCTCCATGGTGTAATGGCTAGCACTCTGGACTTTGAATCCAGCGATCCGAGTTCGAATCTCGGTGGAGCCTCAACACTACAGGTTTTGTGACGGCATCTTGTCATGCAGTGTAAAATACCAGGTTGTGATCGAATTCTGTCGTTCCAAGCGCAAATTTCAAAACGAAATTGTTTCACTGGCATCTTTCCCAAAATAAAAAAATAAAATCAACTCACTTTCATTTTTCGTGATGCAGTTTCAAATCTATTTCAGTTCAATATTTAAATTCGATTGTGTCATACGTCTAAATCATACATGGACCATTTTATCAATGCCTTGTTCAAACTTTCACCCATTAACAATGTTCAAAAACGCAACAG
The DNA here is from genome assembly GCA_031216915.1 of Pictodentalium vernedei. Lineage (NCBI taxonomy): Eukaryota > Metazoa > Mollusca > Scaphopoda > Dentaliida > Dentaliidae > Pictodentalium > Pictodentalium vernedei. The sequence goes on from CM062293.1 coordinate 356,462,733, forward strand.
GCCTACTATAAACGTTACAAAATAAAATAAAAAACAGTTTTCTCGCAGGGTATATGCGCCACTTGTTGTTACTTTCAACACTGAACAGCCCAATTAAAGCGCCTTGTTTCTGCAAATGAAAAATGGAAATGAGGAAAACAAATCCACTGATAAGTATTGACAAAGTTAAAGCCAAGTGTTCAAAAGGGCAGGTGGTAGGTTCCACCGATATTAGAACTCGGATCGCTGGATTCAGAGTCCAGAGTGCTAACCATTACACCATGGAACCAACTAAACAAGCGCGCACCTTCTAGTATTAAGCTGCGAGGCTTGCGTATTTGAAGACGCTTGCTGGTTTTTGTTTTAACATCTAAAATATTCGAGTGAATACCTCTGCCTATTATCATGCAAAATGTTCAAGTTGACGTTTTTGAAAAAAAATTCATTGGATTTGCATAACATGTGGCAGCTTTTCAACAGCTAATTTCAAAACACACAGAATTTTCGCATATATAAACATCAACCTCAATGAAGTAAATGCTCCTCAAAGGGTTAATTGCACCGTTTTACTATGCACAAATGGTTAAATTGTAGAGAATATCCCCCTTTAGCTATTACCAAATTCAAAAATTGGCGGACAAAACAAAATATGCATGGCTCCATGGTGTAATGGCTAGCACTCTGGACTTTGAATCCAGCGATCCTAGTTCGAATCTCGGCGGAGCCTCAACACTGCAGGTTTTGTGACGGCATCTTGTCATGCAGTGTAAAATACCAGGTTGTGATCGAATTCTGTCGTTCCAAGCGCAAATTTTAAAACGAAATTGTTTCACTGGCATCTTTCCCAAAATAAAAAAATAAAATCAAATCACTTTCATTTTTCGTGATGCAGTTTCAAATCTATTTCAGTTCAATATTTAAATTCGATTGTGTCATCCGTCTAAATCATACATGGACCATTTTATCAATGCCTTGTTCAAACTTTCACCCATTAACAATGTTCAAAAACGCAACAGACCTACTATAAACGTTACAAAATAAAATAAAAAACAGTTTTCTTGCAGGGTATATGCGCCACTTGTTGTTACATTCAACACTGAACTGCCCAATTAAAGCGCCTTGTTTCTGCAAATGAAAAATGGAAATGAGGAAAACAAATCCACTGATAAGTATTGACAAAGTTAAAGCCAAGTGTTCAAAAGGACAGGTGGTAGGTTCCACCGAGATTTGAACTCGGATCGCTGGATTCAGAGTCCAGAGTGCTAACCATTACACCATGGAACCAACTAAACAAGCGCGCACCTTCTAGTATTAAGCTGCGAGGCTTGCGTATTTGAAGACGCTTGCTGGTTTTTGTTTTAACATCTAAAATATTCGAGTGAATACCTCTGCCTATTATCATGCAAAATGTTCAAGTTGACGTTTTTCAAAAAAAATTCATTGGATTTGCATAACATGTGGCAGCTTTTCAACAGCTAATTTCAAAACACACAGAATTTTTGCATATATAAACATCAACCTCAATGAAGTAAATGCTCCTCAAAGGGTTAATTGCACCGTTTTACTATGCACAAATGGTTAAATTGTAGAGAATATCCCCCTTTAGCTAGTACCAACATCAAAAATTGGCGGACAAAACAAAACATGCATGGCTCCATGGTGTAATGGCTAGCACTTTGGACTTTGAATCCAGCGATCTGAGTTCGAATCTCGGTGGAGCCTCAACATTGCAGGTTTTGTGACGGCATCTTGTCATGCAGTGTAAAATACCAGGTTGTGATCGAATTCTGTCGTTCCAAGCGCAAATTTCAAAACGAAATTGTTTCACTGGCATCTTTCCCAAAATAAAAAAATAAAATCAACTCACTTTCATTTTTCGTGATGCAGTTTCAAATCCATTTCAGTTCAATATTTAAATTCGATTTAGTCATCCGTCTAAATCATACATGGACCATTTTATCAATGCCTTGTTCAAACTTTCACCCATTAACAATGTTCAAAAACGCAACAGACCAACTATAAACGTTACAAAATAAAATAAAAAACAGTTTTCTCGCAGGGTATATGCGCCACTTGTTGTTACTTTCAACACTGAACTGCCCAATTAAAGCGCCTTGTTTCTGCGAATGAAAAATGGAAATGAGGAAAACAAATCCACTGATAAGTATTGACAAAGTTAAAGCCAAGTGTTCAAAAGGACAGGTGGTAGGTTCCACCGAGATTTGAACTCGGATCGCTGGATTCAGAGTCCAGAGCGCTAACCATTACACCATGGAACCAACTAAACAAGTGCGCACCTTCTAGTATTAAGCTGCAAGGCTTGCGTATTTGAAGACGTTTGCTGGTTTTTGTTTTAACACCTAAAATATTCGAGTGAATAACTCTGCCTATTATCATGCAAAATGTTCAAGTTGACGTTTTTCAAAAAAAATTCATTGGATTTGCATAACATGTGGCAGCTTTTCAACAGCTAATTTCAAAACACACAGAATTTTCGCATATATAAACATCAACCTCAATGAAGTAAATGCTCCCCAAAGGGTTAATTGCACCGTTTTACTATGCACAAATGGTTAAATTGTAGAGAATATCCCCCTTTAGCTAGTACCAACATCAAAAATTGGCGGACAAAACAAAATACGCATGGCTCCATGGTGTAATGGCTAGCACTCTGGACTTTGAATCCAGCGATCCGAGTTCGAATCTCGGTGGTGCCTCAACACTGCAGGTTTTGTGACGGCATCTTGTCATGCAGTGTAAAATACCAGGTTGTGATCGAATTCTGTCGTTCCAAGCGCAAATTTCAAAACGAAATTGTTTCACTGGCATCTTTCCCAAAATAAAAAAATAAAATCAACTCACTTTCATTTTTCGTGATGCAGTTTCAAATCTATACTTCAAATCTATTTCAGTTCAATATTTAAATTCGATTGCGTCATCCGTCTAAATCATACATGGACCATTTTATCAATGCCTTGTTCAAACTTTCGCCCATTAACAATGTTCAAAAATGCAACAGACCTACTATAAACGTTATAAAATAAAATAAAAAACAGTTTTCTCGCAGGGTATATGCGCCACTTGTTGTTACTTTCAACACTGAACTGCCCAATTAAAGCGCCTTGTTTCTGCAAATGAAAAATGGAAATGAGGAAAACAAATCCACTGATAAGTTTTGACAAAGTTAAAGCCAAGTGTTCAAAAGGACAGGTGGTAGGTTCCACCGAGATTTGAACTCGGATCGCTGGATTCAGAGTCCAGAGTGCTAACCATTACACCATGGAACCAACTAAACAAGCGCGCACCTTCTAGTATTAAGCTGCGAGGCTTGCGTATTTGAAGACGCTTGCTGGTTTTTGTTTTAACATCTAAAATATTCGAGTGAATACCTCTGCCTATTATCATGCAAAATGTTCAAGTTGACGTTTTTCAAAAAAAATTCATTGGATTTGCATAACATGTGGCAGCTTTTCAACAGCTAATTTCAAAACACACAGAATTTTCGCATATATAAACATCAACTTCAATGAAGTAAATGCTCCTCAAAGGGTTAATTGCACCATTTTACTATGCACAAATGGTTAAATTGTAGAGAATATCCCCCTTTAGCTAGTACCAACATCAAAAATTGGCGGACAAAACAAAATATGCATGGCTCCATGGTGTAATGGCTAGCACTCTGGACTTTGAATCCAGCGATCCGAGTTCGAATCTCGGTGGAGCCTCAACACTGCAGGTTTTGTGACGGCATCTTGTCATGCAGTGTAAAATACCAGGTTGTGATCGAATTCTGTCGTTCCAAGCGCAAATTTCAAAACGAAATTGTTTCACTGGCATCTTTCCCAAAATAAAAAAATAAAATCAACTCACTTTCATTTTTCGTGATGCAGTTTCAAATCTATTTCAGTTCAATATTTAAATTCGATTGTGTCATCCGTCTAAATCATACATGGACCATTTTATCAATGCCTTGTTCAAACTTTCACCCATTAACAATGTTCAAAAACGCAACAGACCTACTATAAACGTTACAAAATAAAATAAAAAACAGTTTTCTCGCAGGGTATATGCGCCACTTGTTGTTACTTTCAACACTGAACTGCCCAATTAAAGCGCCTTGTTTCTGCAAATGAAAAATGGAAATGAGGAAAACAAATCCACTGATAAGTATTGACAAAGTTAAAGCCAAGTGTTCAAAAGGACAGGTGGTAGGTTCCACCGAGATTTGAACTCGGATCGCTGGATTCAGAGTCCAGAGTGCTTTTTTTTTTTTTTTTTTTTGTTTTTTTGTTTTTTTTTTTAATTTTTTTTTAAATTTTTTTTTTTCCAAATCTATTTCAGTTCAATATTTAAATTCGATTGTGTCATTCATCTAAATCATACATGGACCATTTTATCAATGCCTTGTTCAAACTTTCACCCATTAACAATGTTCAAAAACGCAACAGACCTACTATAAATGTTACAAAATAAAATAAAAAACAGTTTTCTCGCAGGGTATATGCGCCACTTGTTGTTACTTTCAACACTGAACTGCCCAATTAAAGCGCCTTGTTTCTGCAAATGAAAAATGGAAATGAGGAAAACAAATCCACTGATAAGTATTGACAAAGTTAAAGCCAAGTGTTCAAAAGGACAGGTGGTAGGTTCCACCGAGATTTGAACTCGGATCGCTGGATTCAGAGTCCAGAGTGCTTTTTTTTTTTTTTTTTTTTTTTTATTAAAAACACAAATTTACATATATACAAGAATAAAATTAACTACAATTTACTACATATCAATGAAATATAAATTATCACAAGCTGCTTTTATGAACTTGTGTTTTAATTAACAAGTAATTGTCTCCCTTCTCTCACACACTGGCACATGATCCCAACCCATTAATCTCCATATTACTCTCTTTCACGTCCGTTGCATCATGCTCTCTCCCTTTTACACCCTGGCACATGATCCCATCCCAACATATTAGCAACACGTTCTTTTTTCTCACGAGGTTTTACGTTTTCCTAGCTTAAATCACCTTAAAAATATCCGGCTACTAGGTAAATCCGGGGAACTTATATTCTAATAGAAAGTTCTCCCTCTTTCAAACAAATAAAGGGATTTTTGTAAAGAACATTTTTTGTAAAAAGATTCAATTTGTTATTGCACAAACAGAAGTGATAATAACCTTCAACAAAGGTTTCTAAAAGTGCTTTCAGTAATGGTGGAATGGGAATTAATTTTTTACAATTTAGAAAATAATTTCTTCTTCGATGTACAGCTAATCGATATGAGCTTAGCAAAATATTTATGAAAGATGAGTTAGCATTTTTGACTTTTTTGGGTAAAGCAAACAGCAACATCAAATTGAAATCTATTTCCGATACCTGACAACCAGAATGAAGAAACAGCTGCTCTAACAAATTTTTGCACATTGTAATTATATTTCCAAGTTGAGGGCAATACACAAATTCATGTGCTACATCTTCTACTCCTGTGCAACATAATGGACACTGGTCACTTTCTTGCTTACCAACTATATATTGTCTTCTCATGGTAAAAAGTATTCCATGATAAATTTTAAAATCAAGATCAATTATTTCTGAACTTTTACAGTTTAAATGAACCGTATGCCAATTAAAAATGAGTTCTTGTGGACCAAAAAGTTCTTTCCACCTGAGTTCTCCCGTTGCGGTTTTGAATTTTTTTCTACGAAAAATTTCGTAAGCACATTTTGTTGTCAAAGTATCCAAAGAACGCTCTACAGAGTTGGCGTCATAAAAATGAATGTTTGACACATTGCCAGTTAAATTGGACCAACATGTCAAAGACACACTCTTATGACTGTTACTGGAACTTGAAAAATCTTCATTGTTAGTGTCAATGGCCATTATATTGCTATGAATTTCTACAGAGACACTTTTCTTGATGAGTTCAAACTGATCATGAACATATTTGCATAGACAGTTAATTTTTTGGCAAACTAGTTCATGTATGGCAATTTCTGGCAGGAACCCTGGAACAACCTCATATATGATATCTTTGACTTTCGTGACTTTGGCCTCAACAAAATTGGGAAAAAACAGAGGTTTTGTATCAAACACAATATTTGGATTATCGAATATACATTGCTCTCTAAAATGGACTCCAGAGTTCATGTGATCCCCAAGTTCCTTCCATGCAATCAAAATTTCCCCATAAAAGGTAGGTAGCATTTTCATATATTTTTCATCTAAATTAATACAAAAAATACCATCAGATAAATTAAAATTCCTATATTGTTTGAAACAGTGAATCATAAAATGTTTCCATGGGAAGATACTGGTGTCTTTTCTTTTCAACCATTTGCATCGTAAAGCTAACATCTTTAAATGAATATCTGGCATATTTAGACCGCCTTGGGATAAAGATCCAATCAAAGTGTCATATTTAATAGTATGGAGGGAATTATTCATGCATATGGATTTAATTTTTTCAAGATATAATTTTGGAATGGGGATTACATTTAGGGTATACCATATGGTGGACATCAGTAATGAGTGAATTACCACAGCTCTACCTTTGAGAGTTAACTCCCTTTCTTCCCAGAAAAAACAAATGGCTGATAATTTCTTAATTTTGGGGGACCAATTCATTTCCTCACATAACTCTTTATCTGGGCCTAAATAAATGCCTAATATTTCAACACACCCACTTGTACATTTTAGTGGGAATTGTGATAGGTCTTGATCACTGAATTCACCCAAGGGTAAAATAGTAGACTTCTCTATATTGACTTTAGCTCCAGAGCCTTTGGTAAACAAATCAAAACATTCCATGACTTTATTAGCTGATGGTACGTCATGCACTAAAGCTTTGTTGTCATCTGCATGTTGGAACAGTTTTACTTCAGTGTTTACACCTGGAATACCTAGCCCTTTTATATCAGGATTGGAATATATTAATCTGGATAATGGTTCAGCACATAATACATAAAGAAGAGCTGATAATGGACACCCCTGCCTAACTGAACATTGAATTTCAAAAAAAGAAGATAAGTGCCCATTGATTTTAACACAACTTCTGGCCCCACGGTATAGAATTTGGATCCATTCAATAAAATTGCTTCCGAACCCAATTTTGTGTAAAATATCGAAAAGATAGTCGTGATGTATTCGATCAAACGCTTTGTTCATATCGAACTTCATAAGTAAACCTTTATCCCCCACCCTCTTATTATATTCAATGCAATCCCTTATGCTAACAATGGTCTCACTCAAATCTCTTCCAGGTATGGAACAAGTTTGAAACGGTGAAACAACAAGATTTAGAACCTGTTTCAATCTGTTGCCCAACATCTTCACTATTAGCTTCCTATCCACTCCTAGCAAGGATATTGGACGCCAATTAGAAAGAGACTCCCTGTCACCCTTTTTCTTATAGACCAGAGTAATCAATCCTTTTTTCATTGATGGGGATAAAATTTTATTACTTTTTATTTCATTGAAAACCCCAAACAAAATTGGTCCCAATTTATCAAAAAAATGCACAAAAAATTCTTTGGTCAAACCATCCAATCCTGGAGACTTGGAGGATGCCATAGAAAAAAGAGCACATTTAACTTCTTCCAATGAAAAGGGTGCATCACATGCATTTTTATCCTCGGTAGATAAGAACATATCTATAGAATCAAGTAGTTTTTCTTTAGCTTCCATATCAACTTCCTTGTGACAGTATAGCATTTCATAAAACTTTTTGGCATAATGAAGCATGTCGAAGATCCCATCAATACGTTTGCCACTGTCATCAACAATGGCACCCATACTGTTGAGATCCTGTCTCTGCTTCTCCAACCTAAGAAAGTACGCCGTGCATTTATCACTCTCCAGACTGTATTTAGCCTTAGATCTTATAATGGCACTGGTACATCGTTCCGTTTCAATGCACGCCAACTCGTGTTGAATTTTCAAAATTTTTTCCTCATTTATACAATTCGAGGGTCGACGGCTTTCAATGCATAGTTGTTGCTGTAACCCATTTTCTCTTTCATATTTCTTTTTTCTAACTTTCTGAGAGAAAAAAATCGACAATTTCTTAACTTTAAATTTAAAATTATCCCACCATAATAACTTTTCTCTGTGAAACAGAGGGCATTCTAATTCTGAAACAATGAGATCATTTATTGCTTTACAATACTCTTTGTCATTTAAAAGAGATGAATTGAAAATCCAAACACCTGATCCTTTTTCACATCTTTCCAGATTTAATTTGGCAATGAGGAGTTTGTGATCGCTAAATGAAGAATATTGAGAAAATGAGAAATTGGTATACGTGATCAAATTGCTAGAACATAAAATGTAGTCTATTCGACTTTGCTGTAATACACCTTGGGTAAACCGATGCCATGTGTAATCAATTTTTTCAAAATTTTTATGCCGCCAAACATCAATAAGGTCATTTTCCTCAACAAATTTATTTAGATGGGGACTGAAACTATCTAGTTTCCGACTGGGTCTATCTAAGTGCTGTAAAGAAGAATTAAAATCTCCCAAAAGTATGACATTTTCTTGACCATGAATTAAATGTCCCAATTTCTGAAAAAATAATGTTTTTTCTTTGAAACAATTAGGTGCATAAATGCTGTAAATAAAATAAGTAATATTATTGATAAGTAATTCAATTCCAACAATTCTACCCTCATTATTGGAAGTGTAATTTTTTATGCAGTGCTTATATTTGTTACCGACTAAAAGGGCTACCCCTTTGCTAGAACCATCTGAGTTGGATGTAAATATTTTTCCATGCCATAAATGATGTAGTCCTGCAAGAAAGTCATTGTCCCAGTTGGTTTCCTGCAGGGCTACAACATCAATTGCTTTCTCTTCAAAAAGCTTAAACACCTTTTTAAGCTTACCTACATCTCTGAGTCGATTTGCGTTAAAAGATCCTAAGAAAGCCACAATGACAATGAATATAAAAAGGGGAGGTAACTTATATCTATGAAGTTGCATTGTCATTTTTCCTAGACTTAACATGGCTCAAATTAGGTACAAAAATCAGTTTTTTTCTCCGTTTTCTAACACTGGGCTCATTTTTCATTTTCCCTGAAAAGGAATCACGATTATCACCTTCAAAGTCCGCATTTTCACCTGTATTCTCTGCAAAACTAATATCAATGTTCTCATCACTTACATAAGTTTCATAACCCCCATGCATACTTTCATTATCATTATATTCAATATTAGCAACATTGCAAACCATTGAATTACTTTCGTCAGACACAATTTCCCCTGTTTTAATCTCCATTCCAACTGAGTCATTAATGTCATCAGAAATTGTTTCATTGCTGTTCACCTCAGGCTTAGCTGAGTCAATGTTATCATGCTCATTTAAATTCTCGTCAGCCATGTCCCTTTCTGCAGAAACAGTTTCATTCACAACACAATTATCCCCCTTGTCTTTTACATAATCAGTGGCTTCAACCACATTATTATCATTATTATTAATCGCGGATACTTTTACATCCCACCAATCCACGACCTTCTCACCATCACCACCAGCACTGTTCGAAGAAACCTTAGGAGAGTCAACACAGTTATTATTCGAAGAATCACTTTCTCTAACATCACTAACAGGTTTGCATTTACACGTGTACTGAACATATTCTGGGCATAACGAAGCTTGGCAATATTTGGCGATGTGCCCAAAGGATCGACACTTGTAACAAACCACTTTGGGACAGTTACTAATCACGTGGTCAGAACTCAAACATTTTGCACAGACCTTGACTTGGTTATTGTGGAGAACTTTGAAAGTACCAGTTCCAAGACCATTTGAAAATTTAATCAAATATGGCAGTGACACAAGATGGGCAGGGAATTTCACTTTAACGTATCTAGTTCCATCCGTGATAATTTTTCCGGGATAATGTCTTTTGTGAATCTCCGATAAAATTTCTAAGCCAAATTCTTCAAGTTTGGATATAATTTCCTCGTC
>CM062293.1:356477668-356502234 GCA_031216915.1 Pictodentalium vernedei
CAGTGTACAAAATCCCATATTTGTGGAAATTTACAAACAAAACCTGCTTTGGGCCAATATGTTTCACAAGCAGGAGGCTGTGAAATTTTCTCAAGTAATAGCTGATAAGCCTGCCATGTTGTAAGTTGAATAATTGGCACCTTGAGGAAGTTTCGGTTAATAAACAATAAAGACCCATCTGTGATGGGTGGAATAGTTACATCACAATCTCTAATAAAATTGTTACATTTAAAAAGAGAACGAATGCAAGATTTTAGAATATCAAAATGCTCCTTAACAATTTTGGTCTGAACATCATTTTCACCACTGTTAACAATTTCAGGTAAAGTATTAAAAGGCAAAAAACCAGGAATCACTTCATAAAATAAGTTTCTTATTTTTGATACCCCTGCCCTAACAAATTCAGGATAAAATAGCATCTTTCCACAATTCAAAATATTAGGATTATCAAATAAACACTGTTCTCCTAAAAATATATTATGGTCAAACTCTGGCGAGCGAGATTCTTTTAACAATTTCCAAGACCATAACACTTCCCCATAAAACTCATTTATAGACTTATAAACACCCTCATCTAAGCTCAGATGAAAAATACCAAGATTCAAATTAAAATTTTTATACTTTGAAATATAGTATTTAAAGAAACCAGTCCATGGAAACTTACTCGTTTCTAATTTAACTATCCATTTGACACGCAGTGCCAACATTTTAGTCTCGATGTCAGGAACATTCAAACCTCCATAACGAAAGTGACGTATAACTGATTTATATTTTACTAGCGGCTTACCCATATTCCAGAGAAAGGATAAGCAATGTGATTTGATAACATTTAAGTAATTAGAAGGAATAGATACAACATTCAAAGTATACCACAACTTTGATAACAACAAGGTATGTATAACTATTGCTCTACCTTTTGTCGATAAATGTCTTTGTTTCCACATATTCAAAATTCTCAACATACTCTGAATTTTAGAGTCCCAGTTCAAATAATCACAATGAACCTTATCAGGCCCAATAAAAAACCCCAGAATTTGCAAATATCCATCAGCACGCCTCAGTGTTACCTCGCTGTACTCTTTAAATTTAGATTTCCCTATTGGCATATATTCTGATTTTTCAAAATTAACAATTGAACCCGAACCTTTTGAATAACAAAGGAGTAGTTTACATACAGTGGATAAAGACTATATGTTAGCCAGGGTGAGTTCAGTATCATCAGCATGCTGATAGATCTTTGACACAGTTTCAAATTTGGGAACCTCTAATCCCACAATGTCATGGCATTTCCTGATAATATTCGCTAAGGGTTCTGCACATAAGACATATAACATAGATGAAAGAGGGCATCCCTGGTGCACCGATCTTTCTATGTTGAAAAAACCAGAACAGTGACCATTAATTTTAATACAAGACTGTGCCCCATTGTACAAGGTCCTAATACTATCAACAAAATATTTACCAAATCCAAATTTATACAAAATGTCAAACAAATATTCATGAGAAACTCTGTCAAATGCTTTTGACTGGTCTAATTTTACAATAAACCCCTCCAAATCGTTAGATTCAATATAGGTGACAATATCCCGTATACTGGCAATACTTTCACTCAGGTCACGGCCTGGGATACAGCATGTCTGTGAAAATTCAATAACTGAGCGAATAACTAGCTTTAATCTGTTTCCAAGTACTTTTGATAACATTTTATAATCAACGGAGAGAAGACTAATAGGTCTATAAGAATTTAGACGGCTTTTGTCTCCACTTTTCTTGTATACCAAAGTAATCATACCTTTCCTCATGGATCGAGATAATTCACTGGTAGCTAAACACTCATTGAACACTTTCAAAAAGACATCTTCAAGCTCATTCCAGAAAAAGGCATAAAATTCCTTAGTTAAACCATCCTGACCAGGTGTTTTCCCATTGGGCATAGAAAAAAGGGCAGCTTTAATTTCTTCTACAAAAATTTCCTCATCACAGAAAACCTTGTCGTCTTCGGATAAAAAAGCATCAATAGAAGAAATCAAAACATTTTCATTTTCGGGATCAATTGTCTCATAAGAATATAATTTTGCAAAATATTGTTTGGCTTCTTCTAAGATCGAGAAAGTATCTGATAATTTTTCTCCATTGTCAGTCTTTAATTCAGATATACAGTTAGAAGTCTGCCGATATTTTTCCAATCTCAGAAAATAGGCAGTATTACGATCAGAATCAAGGGCCCATTGAGCCTTTGACCTTAAAATGGCACCTTGACATTCATATTCCTCAATTTGTTTTAATTTCGTCTCCCAATTATAAACAACATTAGGGTCAGGAGATGTTCTACTTAAAACTGCTGTTAAATTATTTTGGATTTCGTTTTTTAGTTTTTTCCTTTCTTTGTTAATTATGTTGGCATGAACAATACTTCGCTTTTTAATCTTCCATTTCAGGTTATCCCACCACACAAGTACTTCACTGTTATAAAGCGGGCAAGAAAAGTTGTCTAAAATAAGGTGGGTCATAGCTTCAATAAACTCGGCATTTTTCAGTAAAGAATTATTAAAAATCCATATTCCAGCCCCTTTCTCAACAGAATCAAATTTGCAATTTACAAAAACAGTACTATGGTCACTAAACGTAACATTCTTCATGTAACTGTATTTCAGAAGAGGAGTTAACTCTTTGGAGCAGAAAACATAATCTATTCTACTCCGCTGAACTACACCAGACGATATTCTGTGCCAAGAGAATTGTTTCTTCTCGGGATTGAAGTATCTCCAGACATCGAAAAGATCAAGCTCATTCAGAAGCTTGACCAATCTGTCAGCAGCCACATCAATTTTGCCAGAGGGCCTGTCCAAAGTATTAGATGCTGTATTAAAATCACCGAGCAAAATAATATTACTTTTGGACATAAGTGTACTTTGGACAAAACGAAAAAAAATCTGTTTTGTGCGAATCAACATTTGGAGCATAAGCCGAACACAGTGTGAATATCTTATCATTATCCTTAAGTTCTAAAGAAACAAATCTACCATTCCCATCTTTTAAAACACTATTACTAATAACTTTTTCAGTAAACTGTTTCGAAACCAAAATAGCAACCCCCCTTGAAATACCATCAAAATTGCTATAAAAAATTCCCCCATCCCACATATGCTTAAAATTGAGAACAAAGTTATCATTCCAAAAAGTTTCTTGTACACACAAAAAATCTATATGGTCTGTCTTACACATGTTTATGATATTTTGAAATTTTTGAACATTTTTCAATCCATTTACATTAACCGATGCAATAACAGGCATCAGTACATTCAGAGTAATACCCAAAATTTCACAAAATTGCATACTTGACAGCTCTGAAAAGAAGAACTAATTAGTTTGATTAACATTAACCCTAGCACATTTTCTCACAGCATCAACATTTGGTGCAATGACAAGCTTCCTTCGTCTTCGACCTAACTTATGAAAAAAACCCACACTATCAGTTTCCATGTTCTCTTTTTCAATATCACTTGACTCATCTACAAAATTATCATAATCTGAATTATCAGATTCAATTTCACTTTTGTCCTTACCATCGCTGTTAACAGTAGAGACATCTGTCCCCACTGTCTCCATATGATCACCCACTACATTACCTGAAAGAGAACTCATAATATTACCACCTGCAAGAGAATCTGATTCATTAATCCCTGAAGGAGAGACTGGTTCATTATTCCCTGAAATTAAACATTTATTGTTATTATCAGTTTTTGACTCATCTGCATCTCCCTTCACTTGAGAGTCCACTTTCTCATCAAGAACTGAATTGTCAGTGTTTAGTACAAGTTCTGAATTTACAGTCTTAGAAGAAGAAGTTTTCGAATCTCTTGCCTCAGCTTCCATCTCACTATAGTCACCATTTTCCCACAGAATTTCTTTATTTGGAGCATATTTTGCAAAATCGTCAAGCAAATCATCATTAACTGTGATGTCGGTATTCTCGTTTCTACAAACACAAATTTCCTGAAGGCATTTATCACATTTAATAGTCTCTGTGCAATTATGGGCCATATGTCCCTGTTTCTGACATAAATGGCATCTGAACAATGGACAGTCTTTAAAGAGGTGTTTATCAGATGAACACTTTGTACACAGTTTAATTTGGTTGTCGTGCTTTACTTTGAAATAATTGACACCAGATGCTGTCTGAAACCTCATTGTATAAGGCAGCGACTTCAGAGTTTCTGGAAATTTGACCCTCATATACCTCGTCCCATCATAACAATTGAAGCCCGGATGAATTCTCCTATAAACAGGTGATAAAACTTTTACACCATAGTCATTTGACAATTTCTCGATAATAGCATCATCAGTCACATAAGCAGGTAAATTTAGAATTGAAACAACAAAATTTTTAGTAAATACAAGGCTACAGTCATATTTTATAGAGTCAATACAACGACCTTCTAAAATCAAATCTGCTGTATCAGTATCAATGACAGTTACTTCATACAAATCTCCTCCCACAGGGACACAAGCAATTATTGAATCTTTTCCAAAACTATTAATAACAGCTTTAATCACACTAGCAGCTTTAACTTTGGAATTGTCCAAAACATTAACACGAACAGTGTTCTCCTTCAATGGAACTCGTTTTTCATTATTCTTCTTGGTCGAGTTTGCACCGAGCGAGTTTGACGATACACGTTCCGCCATTACACTTTTTGTCCAAATCAGTCACCTCCAAAAATAAACAATCAATTTCACCCCGAAAAAACGGGGAATTAACAACTAATTATTCTCAACTGTTTCTTCAAATACTTATAAAATGTCTAGTAAGGAATTGATACGATTTCCGATCCTGGAAATCGGCACACAAAATGAATTTTAACAGAGAACAGACTTCACAAACCATTGAGCTTGAACATCCGGGCCTCCTCACCTCAACACTGCAGGTTTTGTGATGGCATCTTGTCATGCACTGTAAAATACCAGGTTGTGATCGAATTCTGTCGTTCCAAGCGCAAATTTCAAAACGAAATTGTTTCACTGGCATCTTTCCCAAAATAAAAAAATAAAATCAACTCACTTTCATTTTTCGTGATGCAGTTTCAAATCTATTTCAGTTCAATATTTAAATTCGATTGTGTCATCCATCTAAATCATACATGGACCATTTTATCAATGCCTTGTTCAAACTTTCACCCATTAACAATGTTCAAAAATGCAACAGACCTACTATAAACGTTACAAAATAAAATAAAAAACAGTTTTCTCGCAGGGTATATGTGCCACTTGTTGTTACTTTCAACACTGAACTGCCCAATTAAAGCGCCTTGTTTCTGCAAATGAAAAATGGAAATGAGGAAAACAAATCCACTGATAAGTATTGACAAAGTTAAAGCCAAGTGTTCAAAAGGACAGGTGGTAGGTTCCACCGAGATTTGAACTCGGATCGCTGGATTCAGAGTCCAGAGTGCTAACCATTACACCATGGAACCAACTAAACAAGCGCGCACCTTCTAGTATTAAGCTGCGAGGCTTGCGTATTTGAAGACGCTTGCTGGTTTTTGTTTTAACATCTAAAATATTCGAGTGAATACCTCTGCCTATTATCATGCAAAATGTTCAAGTTGACGTTTTTCAAAAAAAATTCATTGGATTTGCATAACATGTGGCAGCTTTTCAACAGCTAATTTCAAAACACACAGAATTTTCGCATATATAAACATCAACCTCAATGAAGTAAATGCTCCTCAAAGGGTTAATTGCACCGTTTTACTATGCACAAATGGTTAAATTGTAGAGAATATCCCCCTTTAGCTAGTACCAACATCAAAAATTGGCGGACAAAACAAAATATGCATGGCTCCATGGTATAATGGCTAGCAATCTGGACTTTGAATCCAGCGATCCGAGTTCGAATCTCGGTGGAGCCTCAACACTGCAGGTTTTGTGACGGCATCTTGTCAAGCAGTGTAAAATACCAGGTTGTGATCGAATTCTGTCGTTCCAAGCGCAAATTTCAAAACGAAATTGTTTCACTGGCATCTTTCCCAAAATAAAAAAATAAAATCAACTCACTTTCATTTTTCGTGATGCAGTTTCAAATCTATTTCAGTTCAATATTTAAATTCGATTGTGTCATCCGTCTAAATCATACATGGACCATTTTATCAATGCCTTGTTCAAACTTTCACCCATTAACAATGTTCAAAAACGCAACAGACCTACTATAAACGTTACAAAATAAAATAAAAAACAGTTTTCTCGCAGGGTATATGCGCCACTTGTTGTTACTTTCAACACTGAACTGCCCAATTAAAGCGCCTTGTTTCTGCAAATGAAAAATGGAAATGAGGAAAACAAATCCACTGATAAGTATTGACAAAGTTAAAGCCAATTGTTCAAAAGGACAGGTGGTAGGTTCCACCGAGATTTGAACTCGGATCGCTGGATTCAGAGTCCAGAGTGCTTTTTTTTTTTTTTTTTTTTATTCATAAAAAACAGGTAATTTTACAATAAAACTTTGTACAATATATTATTATAGATTATGATAAATAAATATATGATCCACACTGACAATCGACCATCTGATGCTACTCACATTCACACCCTGGCATATGTACCCAACCCCTTGATTGTGAAGTCGACGTGTAGATTTCACAGTCTATAAAACCCTCCCTATGCCATCCATGTATAAATATGTTTGAAAAAGTGGCTCCCGTAAATTCTGTGTCAACTAGCAATCATTAATTTTAACCAGGCTGCCATCACGTGACATCAAATGATTGTTAGATAAGAAGATTTTATCAAATTTCCAGGATTCATTGGCCAAGAGGAAGCAGTTGTTAATATAATTCATTTGATTTGTTAAAATGGATTTTAACAAATGTGTACATTGTAAAATTTTCTTATCAACAGAATGGAAATTTCGTCTTCGGAAAATAGCCAACCTGTAAGAGCTTAGTACAATATTTCCGACTAAAATATTAATACCTTTTCTACCCATGTTTTCATACCCGAGAAACAAAAATTGCTTAAATTCCAGATTGCTAACAGAATGAGAGTTAACAAACAGAATATCTAAGAAGTTACGACATAAATCTTTGACCTCAGTTAGCATTGAACAGTCAAAAAATAAATGTTCAAGGGTTTCCGTGTCTAATTTACAGATATTACATATTGAATTCATAATAAGACTGCATTTCTGAAGAACAACATTTGTAAAAATGACATTATGGGCAATTTTGTAGTCCAGGTCAACCATATCCGGAGATTTCCACCTACAGTGAACTATTTTCCATAACTTGTCATAGTTAAATCTAAAATTGTATTTTGTCCAGTATGTTACACTAGTTGGAATCACACATTCCATATTAATCAACAGCTTATAAGCCTGCGAAGTAGAAAGGTAATCAATTGAGACTTTTTCAAAATTAACATCCATAAATGATAATGAATGTGTCTGACAAACTGGAAGGTTTACTTTCTTGTCACACAAATTTTGATCATAATGTAAAAAATCTTTAACACAAGACTTCAAAATGCTATAATTTGTCCTAATTTTTTCTACAGGGACATCTGTGTCGTAGGACTGAATAATTTCTACTATACCCTCTAATGGTAAAAAGCCTGGAATCACTTCATAAAAAATATCACTAACTTTTGTCAATCCAGAGTGAACAAATTCTTGAAAGAAAATTGATTTGTTCAAGCTAACAATATTAGGATTATCAAACAAGCACTGTTCAGCAGGAGGAATATCATGATCAAATTCTGGCATCATGGATTGCTTTAATAGATTCCAAGAGAGCAGAACTTCACCATAAAATCTGTCTAGAGACGTAAAATATTTTTCTTCAAAATTCAAATGAAAAATACCTCTATCTAGATTGAATCCCTTATATTTCGAAATATAAAATCTAAAAAAATAAGTCCATGGAAAGTCACTAATTTCCAATTTCCTGATCCATTTTGTCCTCAATGCTAACATTTTAAGTTTTATATCAGGAAAATTTAACCCACCATTCTGAAAGTTATTTATCACAGATTTATATTTGATCAGTGCTTTACCTTTATTCCACAGAAACTCTAAGCAGTGTTTAGTCATAACTTCCAAATAATTGGGTGGTATAGAAATAACATTAAGAGTATACCAAATTTTAGACAAAAGCAAAGAATGGATAACTATAGCCCGCCCCTTTAATGATAAATGCCGTTGGAACCATAAATTTAGAATTTGAACAATACTTTTCACTTTTGGTTCCCAGTTTAGTGAATCACACAGCTTTTGGTCTGGGCCAAGATAGACTCCCAGAATCTGTAGACATCCATCAACACGTCTCAACGGTATATTATTGTAAACATCATGTTCAGATACCCCAATCGGCATAAATTCTGATTTTTCTAAATTGACAATGGAACCTGAACCCTTTGAATAAACATTCAAGATTCTACAGGTTGCTACAATAGAATCTTTGTCAGCTAGGGTTAGCTCTGTGTCATCAGCATGTTGATAGAGTAAGGAACGAGTGTCAGAATTTGGAATATTTATGCCTTTTATATCTTGACAATTTCTGATCAGATTCCCTAACGGTTCAGAAGACAAAACATAAAGCATTGCTGATAGTGGGCAACCTTGACGTACTGATCTCTGAATATTAAATAAACTAGAGAGATGACCATTAATTTTGACACAAGACTGAGCTCTATTATAAAGTGTTTTGACCCAGTTAATAAAATAATCACCAAATCCGAATTTAGAAAGAATATGGAATAAGTAGCTATGAGAAACTCTATCAAATGCTTTTGACTGATCAATTTTAACAACAAATCCTTCTAAATTATTACTATCAACATAATTAATGACGTCTCTTATACTAGCAATACTTTCACTCAGATCTCTTCCAGGAATGCAACAGGTCTGAGAGAAAGAAACAATGGAACCAATAACTAGTTTCAATCTATTTGCAAGAATCTTGGATAAAATTTTATAATCAACAGGTAATAAACTAATTGGTCTATAAGAATGTAAACATCTCCTATCTCCCTTTCTTTTGTAAACTAGAGTTATTACACCTTTTTTCATAGACCGAGATAATTCGTGGCTAAACAGACATTCTCTGAAAACTTCAAGTAAAATATCTTTAAGCTCATCCCCAAAAAATACAAAAAATTCTTTAGTCAAACCGTCTAGACCAGGTGATTTGCCATTTTGCATGGAAAATAATGCCTTTTTAACTTCTTCAACACATATATCCTCCTCGCACATGATTTTATCGTCATCCGAGACTGAGTTACATACTGAAGAAATCAAAATCTGTTCAAACTCAGGGTCCGTAGTTTCACAACTGTATAAATTTTCAAAATATGATTTTGCTACGTCAATAATTGCAAAAGTATCTGAAACAATATTCCCATCCCCAGTTTCAAGTTCCGAAATACTTTTACAATTTTGCCTGTATTTTTCCAGACGAAGAAAATAAGCAGTGTTCCTGTCAGATTGAAGAGCCCATTGTGCTTTTGATCTCAGAACTGCTCCTTGACATTCATGTAATTCCATTTCTTTTAACTTCATTTTTAAATTGTTTACTTCATTTGGGTCAGGATATTTTCTACTTAATAAATTTGTAAGTTCTTTTTGTATGTCGCTTTTTGTTTTTTTCATGGCTTTATTAATTTTGGCAGAATGATAGATACTAAGTTTTTTAATTTTCCATTTCAGGTTATCCCACCAAACCAATATTTCTCTTTCATAAAGAGGACACATGATGGATTCACGTAACAGTTCTCTAATTGCAGATACAAAGTCATTATTTTTCAGTAAAGTGCTATTAAAAATCCAAATTCCTTCCCCTCTTTCAACAGAACCAAAATTACAATTTGTTAAAATGAGATTATGATCACTAAATGTAACATTTTGCATATAACAATATTTAATATATGTGAGCAAGGATTTAGAACAAAATAAATAATCTATTCTACTCCTTTGTACAATTCCCATTGATATTCTATGCCATGAGAACTCCTTTTTGTCTGGATTCTTATGCCTCCAGACATCAACTATATCGAGATTATGCAGCAAATCAGACAGTTTACCAGCTGCAGCATCAAGTTTACCAGATGGTCTATCAATAACATTCAAAGCAGTATTGAAATCACCAAACATCAAGATATTATTTTTGGATGAGAGTTTGAATTTAAGAGAATCAAAAAATTCTAATTTTAGTTTATGAACACATGGTGCATAGGCAGAACACAGGGTGAATGACTTTTCATTAAAAAATAAATCTACAGAGATAAATCTTCCATCATCATCTTTTAAAATACTTGACCTACAAACATTCTCTGAGAACTGCTTAGAGATAAAAATAGCCACACCTCTAGAAACACCATCAAAATTACTGTAAAATATGTCCCCCTCCCACAGATGCTTGAAGCTCAAAATAAAATGATCATCCCAAAATGTTTCCTGAACACACAGCAAATCAATGTGACTTTCCTTACAAACTGCAATCACATTTTGAAATTTGGGAACACTCTTTAAACCATTAACATTTATAGATGCTATAACTGTCATCAATAAATACCAATACATGCGAATAATTTGCTGTGTGTCCATGAAACTAAAGAACAAAAATAGTTATGATTTTTCCACCTGTCCATCTTTAACTCTGGGGAATTTTGCTGACGATAAATTTGGTGTAACACTTAATCTTCGCCTTCTTGTATATTTTCCACCTTTTATCTTATTTTTATGAAAAAAAACAGAACTATCTTCTACATCTTGATGCTCACTATCACACTGCTCTTCATTATCTGTGTTAGGGTCTGAAAGAGAAATAAACTCATCAGCATTAGTTTCACTGGATTGTTGCTTTTCAACAACCTTATGTGATTCCAATTCAACATTGCCATCATGGGCATTATCAGAACTGACCGCGGCCACAGCAACAGTATCTGAAATATAAATGTTGTTAATATTAGTATTATTGCTCTCATCAACTTTGTCTGGCTTGTCAATATCAGAATTAAAGTTTGAACTTGAATTATTGTTTTCAGTGTCACATTTTCCAGAATTTGTCAAGTCAGTAATGTCAGTAGTCAAATCATTATAATCCAATGTCTCAGTCTGTTCATCTGATTTATTGCTGTCTTCATTCTCCCAAGACATCTTTGCAAAATAGGAATTATTTTCAAAAGGATCCTCATTACGTGTACACTCCATATAAAACCGCACTTCGCGTACCCCACTTTTTGTGTAGAAAAGTGGGGTACCCAAGTGCGGTTAGGAGAGAAGCATTACATAATCAATTAGTGCTGGACGAGAAATTTCTTCCAGAGTCTGAACCTGATTAGCAATATTGGTCTTCAGTCAGTGAATTTCTAAAACCTGCATTTCATAAAATAATGACATAAAAATGTTATATCTGTCTTTTCCAGATCATTGTACCCCGGAATAATGTCCGCATTTAAACAATTCGCCCAATATTTTTCGAGATATTTAACTTATTTCCGTATTAAAATAAAATGTTTTGCCGATATGTCATTTGGTTTCCCCCTGTATAATTAAAGGTAAGTTTATCGCCATCGAATATGATCTTGTCCACCTTCATTCTCGAAACATTTCACCGAGACATTTTTAAATAAAATTACCAAATAGAGGAAGTATTTTAAAATAAAACAAATTCTGTGCGTTGCTATGTTTTTTAGAACAATAATGTGACAGTCTCGGCGATACATCCTGTATTTACGAAGTGCGGCCCCTATTTTTCAGACTCGGGATCATTACTAACTCGGCATATGATTTAATATCATTGCAGATAAGCTGCTTCACGTTTACCTCAGTAATTATTTTTGACGAACTAAATTGAGAATGAAACAGAATTAATAAATAAATCCATCTACTCCTTCCGGTCATTTTCGTAACAACTCGGGTGGATTTTTCAAATTAAGTTCAGTCTTCGGAATCATGAAATTTTAAAAGCAAGAGACATACGAATCATGGCCTACGGTAAACAAATTTATAGTGCAGTTTAGGAAGTGGAAGGCACCCACAATGGGATTTTCTTGTCAACTTCCAATATCTGAAAAAGGCATGAAAAATTGGTGGCGTCACTGGGGGCCGGGGGAGGGGTAGGTATTTGCCCCTTAAACGTAGATTTTGCCCACATTTGCTTCATGGCGTATTCATGCCTTCCGTGAGTCAACGATCGACAGTATAATCTCTCCACTTTTAAATTTAAATCTGATCCGCCGCGCTTGGAAAAATTCTCCCTTAAAATTTTTATATATTTTCCTTTTTTTTACAGCTTGTGGTCCTCATTAACGGGGGAGGGACCATAAACTATGTGACTGCAACAAAATATGGAAATTCACTAAATTCACAACGCCAATGGCCGAATTTGGCCAGCACTCAGGCTATACAAAAATCTGCATTCAAATTTTATTATGTTTAAGTTTTTGTTTCCAAAACATAGCTTATGACCCTTCATTGGAACGAGCTAGTGGATTTTGAGTCTTTCCATTGAGGGGTCCCAAGCTCTGTTTTGAGACAAAAAAATTCAAATTTTTAGTTGTTATTAAAGAATTTATCTTGCAAGTTCCACCTGGTCCTGTAGGCGGGTTGAGACTATTGGATCACCGGATTTATCTTCCTAGCATTTGGTACGTTTTTTCTTGGAAATTGTATGTTTAGTTTCGTGGCTGGAAACTGGGTAGACTGATAACATTTTGGCCAGACGCTGTCGTCTGCATGTTGGTGTTTTGGTAATAATAATTCTCCCCAGCTAGCATGGGTTTCTTTTCAATAGATGCTTCAAATGCTTCGGCCCTTTGACAGATTAATAAGTAAATTAGCCTTAGAAAAGGTGTTGAACATATGACATACCAGTATACAATTATGCTCAATTAGTTACTTCTGTTCAGTGGCGTGTTAAATTAAATCCTTTGTTTGTTGTTAATCCCCAAGAAAATGTTAAAAGAAACGAAACACTTGCTATGTTTCATCATATCACATCCCCCAAATATAAAAATATTCACAGGAAACATTTTTAAAATCTCCTGAAATTTAGTGCTTGTGCGGTCTCGAGTCCAATGATATTAGCTACAAATAAGAGACTTCATTAGTTGAAACTTTGGATATTTAGTGCTTAACACGATGTCTTGATCAAGTAGTCCAATAATATTAGCTATGAACACGCGTCTCATCAAGCTTTATTTATTTTTTATTATATTTGTTGCTAATATTGGTGGACTGTTTCATTATCCACATCATAGTATGATGCCGCAACACTACCACCGAGTTAGGGTGAGAACGGTTTGAGTTTTGCCGAATTGAATAGAGCATGCGTTTTGGCTCTAATCTTTTCAAAATCAGCCCCCTCCCCCTCCAAAAAAAAGAAAAAAAAAAAGAATGGGAGCCAAAACTCGTTTTATCACCAATATCAGTCACCGCTGATATGACCGATTCCCCGGGTTGAATAAGATGTCACGACGTTGTTCTCATGACCATAAACTCAAGTAATGTATTCCTGGGTGGCGTCATTTCGTTCCCGTGGGGACACACTTCATCGATCGGAATGGTCCCGAGTTGAATTATGATACCGTGTTTTGAAGTAGCTCCAGGAAAAAGATGAGAGAAGCACGGATCGGGTTTACCCAAATTGGATCTGATCCGTGTTTTGAAGATAATCTCCCCGTGTCTGGGGTTCCATAGCGGCTGTCAGATAGAATAAAAAATGTGTTTTAATTTAACATTTGGGCGAATTATCATGTTATATCCCGGGCGAAAAGCAGATAAATTGCCAGTATGTTCAAAACGAAAAATGTGTAGTTATCTGTACCCGTCCATTTCGGTTGAGAATCAGAATGTTTTTTTCAACAACAATGACCTCGATTAAGCGAGTTCAGACTATTTTATATCATGTAAATCCAATAGATGGAAGAGCCACACTGCTTCACTGGATCGTCAAAATTCACATTTTTTTTAAAGATTTATTAGAACACAAAACGTGAATTATTGGACCGATTTTCACATTTGAAGGATTCTTTTGATCCAGAAAATTCTCTCCAAAAATATTTCAGGCACAGAAAAAGGATTTAGTGAAGAAAACTTATTATGTAAATTGCGAGGTGTTTTCCCAATCAACACTGATTAATGAGTAAATACCTGCTGTTATATAATCATACATAACGCACTCAGTCGATATTGGAATAATTTTTTTATATGGAGTGTACACGTAATGTTAATGCAGGTTTTCTCTTCAGGCATATTTGGGACAGCAGAACAAACACATGGTTCCTTCCTACAGGAGGCACAGCGTGAAGCAGTCGTACAATTCCGGGCTACGTGCCCCTGCTGCTTACAAACGTAGCATTTAAAAAGTGGACAATCTCTGAACAAATGCTCTGCTGATAAACATTTTGAACAAAGTTTAAGCTGATTGTCATGCAACACTCGGTAGTAAGAATAGCCAGACACTGTTTGAAATTTAATAGAATATGGTAAGGACTTGAGTGTTTCTGGAAAAGTTACTCGCAT
This sequence comes from Pictodentalium vernedei, assembly GCA_031216915.1. Classification (NCBI taxonomy): domain Eukaryota; kingdom Metazoa; phylum Mollusca; class Scaphopoda; order Dentaliida; family Dentaliidae; genus Pictodentalium; species Pictodentalium vernedei. Next base: position 356,492,187 of record CM062293.1, read on the forward strand.
GTAGCGGGTGCCGTCAAAGCAATTAAACCCAGGATGGATTCGTCGATACACTGGAGAAGTAACTTTCACATTGAAATCATTAACCAATTTATCAATAATAACATCATCAGTTATATATGCTGGTAAATTTAAAATAGACACCACTACAGACTTGGAGAAAACACGGCCACAATTATATTTCACTGAGTCAACAACTAAACCATCATTCATCAATTCAGTTGTATCAGAATCAGCAACGGTGATCTCGTAAAGGTCGCCCCCAACAGGCACACAGGCCAAAATTGAATCTTTTCCATGCGTGTTTATAACTGCTCTAATAACACTTGCTGCTTTAACTTTCGAGTTATCTAAAACATTCACCCGTAAAGTATTTTCTTTCAGAGGAAGACCTTTCATTTGAACTTTTCTTTTCCCACTGGAGCTCAACTGACTGGGTACATTGTGACTTGAATCCGCCATTACAGTTTCCTTCACAATCAATCCACTTCAATATTTCAACACCAAAGTATCCCCGTAAAACGGGGGCCAAACAGACTACAGTCTATGTAAATAACACTCTGGGTGCATAAAAATACAACCTGCCAAAATATACTTCACACAGTTCCAAAATAAGGATACAAAAAGAAGAAATTGTGGAGCACAGTTTTCAGCAAACATCGAGTTTGAACATCCGGGCAACCATCACCGGTCAAAAACAAATCCACTGATAAGTATTGACAAAGTTAAAGCCAAGTGTTCAAAAGGACAGGTGGTAGGTTCCACCGAGATTCGAATTCGGATCGCTGGATTCAGAGTCCAGAGTGCTAACCATTACATCATGGAACCAACTAAACAAGCGCGCACCTTCTAGTATTAAGCTGCGAGGCTTGCGTATTTGAAGACGCTTGCTGGTTTTTGTTTTAACATCTAAAATATTCGAGTGAATACCTCTGCCTATTATCATGCAAAATGTTCAAGTTGACGTTTTTCAAAAAAAATTCATTGGATTTGCATAACATGTGACAGCTTTTCAACAGCTAATTTCAAAACACACAGAATTTTCGCATATATAAACATCAACCTCAATGAAGTAAATGCTCCTCAAAGGGTTAATTGCACCGTTTTACTATGCACAAATGGTTAAATTGTAGAGAATATCCCCCTTTAGCTAGTACCAACATCAAAAATTGGCGGACAAAACAAAATATGCATGGCTCCATGGTGTAATGGCTAGCACTCTGGACTTTGAATCCAGCGATCCGAGTTCGAATCTCGGTGGAGCCTCAACACTGCAGGTTTTGTGACGGCATCTTGTCATGCAGTGTAAAATACCAGGTTGTGATCGAATTCTGTCGTTCCAAGCGCAAATTTCAAAACGAAATTGTTTCACTGGCATCTTTCCCAAAATAAAAAAATAAAATCAACTCACTTTCATTTTTCAATTCGATTGTGTCATCCATCTAAATCATACATGGACCATTTCATCAATGCCTTGTTCAAACTTTCACCCATTAACAATGTTCAAAAACGCAACAGACCTACTATAAACGTTACAAAATAAAATAAAAAACAGTTTTCTCGCAGGGTATATGCGCCACTTGTTGTTACTTTCAACATTGAACTGCCCAATTAAAGCGCCTTGTTTCTGCAAATGAAAAATGGAAATGAGGAAAACAAATCCACTGATAAGTATTGACAAAGTTAAGGGGTCGTCCAACCTAACTTTGGTAAATTTTTTGACATTTTTCTCAATGCCTCAGAAACAGATAAGAGAAGTAAGGAAAGGCAAATTATATATCAAAATAATGAGTAAAGTGCATAGAAAAGGTACATATAATTTTTTTCAGGAAAAAAAGTGAATTTTAGGATTTTGAAGAAGATTAATTTGCAAATGGCATAAGTAACGAACCGGTAAAACCACAAAATAATCGGTAATTCGAAAGCCTTCTCCTCAATATAATGATAACATACTACAGACTCGGAGAAAGCATTTTTTCGACACACACTCTGGTTGGTTTTGACGTTTGAATGTAATAACATCAACACAAATTTTTGACGTTCCGGATGTGGCCATGTTTCAACGATGTTTTTCCGGTCATGTGATTACGATGTGGGTCTTGCAGAAATACTCAATTTGGGCAATCGTAAGAATGCAAGGACGTGATCACGCCCTTTATTTGTTCGAGACAATGTATGAGCGGATTTGAAAACAGGTGACAGCAAGTACTTGAGCTGTTAATGTCATAACTGCAAAATATGGTTCGAAATTCCCTCTCGTGTTTAAAGGCCGTCTGAACTTTTTTGTTGACAAAAAATCTGAATTATTGCGCACTAGAAAGACAACATGAACCACTTGTAAAAGAAATAACCGAGTGTATAAAATCGGGACGATACACATAAAATAAGGCAATATTCATAACAAAGTAAGTAGATTGCTTCAGAAATCATTTTTTCATGAAGTATATTCCAAGTGACCTGGAACTATATTGAGTGTGTTAATTTCCCCCCTGTCGCTGCGAAGTTATTTACTTCCTAGTAACCATGGAATTTGAAGGCGGGTATGTTTGATGTCTGCAAAGGACCGATTGAAGATGGGTTGAAAATGATGCATTCGTGCTTTTAAATAAGGTGCGCTTGGACGATGCTGAGAATTTAGTTTTTTCTTGCAACCAACCATAGTAATACAGGCGTCGATCAGTGTCTTTTATGATCGTTTTACACTGACAAATGTGACAAATCTCCTTCACCGGAAACCATCCCCCAATTTGCATATCACAATAAACATAACCGCTGTCACGGAGTGTCAGCGTGGCCGTGTGGTCAAAACCGAAACGAATTATCGAATGCACGGTCAATATTAACTGCAATTGGCTTTTAAATAAATGAAATATTCGCAATTTCTTCATTATTCATGCCGAGTTACTTTTTAACCAAACCACATGCGTTCAGTTTCGTTTGTCGGCATCAAACTCATATTGTTTGTGGTAATTAAATAGTACGAGAAGGCGAAGGAAGCCAAATATTTTCCATCATCTATTATTTAATTCAAATTGATAATTTCTTTTATTTTACTGAAATTATGAACTGATAAGGTGGGTGTGTTGCGATTATTATACCCCAGACCTGGAAGTTGGAAAATCAAAGGTGCATCTATATGATCTAGGGCTGTGCAGTGGTGACCCCTGCGGCCTGCCTCTTAATCTTAGTCTTACCCGTTCATCATTACATGTACCAACATTCCCCCTTGTATCTCAACCATTGCTACTCCAATTTGAAGGATATTTGGTTTTGTGATCGAGCATCATGGGGAAACAATGCCTGTGTAGCTGCTGTAGCATGTGTTTTTTCCCACATTTTTTCACAGTTGTGGTACTTTTTCACTCTTTTGAGTTAGAAAATTTTGTTTATAACTAGTTGATTTGTTACAATTTGTTGCAAAGTGCCTGCTAATACCCTCAATGGTATTGCTACAGAATTTTCTTGTGAAGATTTTGTTCCTATTACTTATCAAGCAACAACCTAATGAATATTCTGTATAAAGCCACCAATCTGATGTTTGACACTTGTATCGGAGCTGTTTTGAAGGCTAATGGAACTCAAAATGTTGATTATGGCAGGACTTTTCTATTCACCCATTAATCGATAAATTAAGTGTTATAGTTGGAAGTAAGAAGCATGAAAGGTCCACAACTAAAACTCTAAAAAAGAATGTTTTGCAATGTAACATGATTTTTGCAGATACACTTATTTGGAGGTTTACCTGTCTGATAGTGTTTGGAACATGTGTGGCCAGGATCTTCAAAACGAAAAAAGAGTTAAACTTTGAGAAAAAAGGCATATGCCTTGAGTGCCGGAGGTAGAGTCATACGAGCCCCCCCCCCCCCCCCCCAACCCCTCCTCCCCGAAATTTTTTGTGTCAAATGGAGCTCACTTGTCATCTTTTGGGGATTGCTTTGTGTACTGCGTTCTTGAAAAAAATATGTGAGACCCCCTGGATGTGCCCTTCTGATCTCAATATGTCAATAAGCCTCCTTGGGGAAAGTACATGCAATAATGGTTATGTAAGGTTGATTTGATGTGTTTTAAATAACAATGTACTTTTAAGTACATTAGATGGTTTATTGCAGTGACAGGTTACAGTTACCCTTATTTCTTCTCCAACAGATATCATGAGTGTATTGGTGTCCAAGAGTTAAACAAAGCTAATATACTTATTGATAAACCAGACAAATTTAACAATTTAATCACGATCAAATTGATGCATGGGATAAAAGGGGTTACAGTGCAAGGGGTTTGTAAATATATTTATTCAACTACAATGTATGACTTTGCAATGCATTCTACATAGGAGAATATCATATTTTCTTTCCAAACCATTACAGTAACACATACATCTTGATATTGGGAGACACTCTTTTGTCCTTCCATACTTCTTCTGCTGGACACCTTCAAGTTGACCTTTGTTGAACTCCCCAAATCAAAACATAAACAAAAGAAAATGTCTGCCCTCAATCAGTGAGCACTCCACTTATAACATTTGGTCTCAATCTTCATTACTTTCATGAATTAGGAAAAGATTTCTTCGAGTATGTACTTAAATGTTTATAGAATACAGCTGTTATTTTATTTTGAGGTATTTTATTGTAAAAATTTTGTTCTCTTACTTATGCCATAGCAGACTTTCAGGTGGTGCTATTTACACATGGCAGCAGTTCCATGGCAAATTTCAGTTTCAACATGTTCTATGTTTCATTCCAAGCATTTTGGTATATAATTTATTGGGGTTATTCATTTGGGGCCTTTTTTAGACTTGAAAGAAAATTACATGAAATTTGACCAAAGTTAGGTTGGACGTCCCCTCAAAGCCAAGTGTTCAAAAGGACAGGTGGTAGGTTCCACCGAGATTTGAACTCGGATCGCTGGATTCAGAGTCCAGAGTGCTAACCATTACACCATGGAACCAACTAAACAAGCGCGCACCTTCTAGTATTAAGCTGCGAGGCTTGCGTATTTGAAGACGCTTGCTGGTTTTTGTTTTAACATCTAAAATATTCGAGTGAATACCCCTGCCTATTATCATGCAAAATGTTCAAGTTGACGTTTTTCAAAAAAAATTCATTGGATTTGCATAACATGTGGCAGCTTTTCAACAGCTAATTTCAAAACACACAGAATTTTCGCATATATAAACATCAACCTCAATGAAGTAAATGCTCCTCAAAGGGTTAATTGCACCGTTTTACTATGCACAAATGGTTAAATTGTAGAGAATATCCCCCTTTAGCTAGTACCAACATCAAAAATTGGCGGACAAAACAAAATATGCATGGCTCCATGGTGTAATGGCTAGCACTCTGGACTTTGAATCCAGCGATCCGAGTTCGAATCTCGGTGGAGCCTCAACACTGCAGGTTTTGTGACGGCATCTTGTCATGCAGTGTAAAATACCAGGTTGTGATCGAATTCTGTCGTTCCAAGCGCAAATTTCAAAACGAAATTGTTTCACTGGCATCTTTCCCAAAATAAAAAAATAAAATCAACTCACTTTCATTTTTCGTGATGCAGTTTCAAATCTATTTCAGTTCAATATTTAAATTCGATTGTGTCATCCGTCTAAATCATACATGGACCATTTTATCAATGCCTTGTTGTTACGCCGAGTTTTGAAGTAAATTACCACTTTTGAAGTAGCTCACCACTTTTGAAGTAACCGTCGACCACTTTTGAAGTAAAATGAGGCCTCCACTTTTGATGTAACCATCGCCCATTTGTGATGTAAAAAAACAAGGTCTCCACTTTTGAAGTAACTGTCGCCCATTATTGAAGTACAAATACTCGCAGTTTTACAAGGCTGCTGGACTTAGAAATTTTGAAAAAGACGATGGTTGGGAGGGGGGGGGGGCATGTCATAACCAGTTGTGTAATATTAATCAGTAATGTAATAAAAATTAACCAGTAGTGTAACAATCAACCACTAATGTAATACAGATCAACCAGTTGTATAATAACCAGTAATGTAATAAACTAAACCAATAATGCACTAAAATTCCACGAAAATCAACAATGTTTCAACACAATTTCAGAAAGTTTTGTGGTGGCTCAAATTATAATTTTGGTACTTCTTATCGATTTTTGACCATTTAATCATAAGTTTGAAGGAGGTTCCAAATCAAATATCATCGGTTGGGCTCAGTGCGGTAATACAAGGTGCTTTTGAGGCTTTTATGTGCGTATAAATTGGCCATTAAGGTAATTTAAGGTCCGCAGGAGTAGTACAAATTCAAAGTTTGCTCATTATTTATGGTAATGTCGTACTTTATATAGAATGCCTGGCCTACCCCAGGAATTAGCTGTAAAGTCCCCTACGATACCACACCAGTTTTCGGTAACCCGTTGGCTGTAATGTATAGTCCTCAAAGATCTCTTCCATTGTTTTATTTTTTTTAATTTTTAATACGCCTCTGATGGCTCTCTAAGATATCCCTCATCCACACTCAGCATAAGGCGCTGAATCACAATGCAGGGCCTTTATAGGTCAGGTTGTCCACTTTAATAGATATTCCAAAAGATCGTGTTCTACTTGAAGTGGTACCGATATTACTTTATGGGAGGTGTCCACCTTTTATGCCCAACAACAACTAACCTACTGTTAGCTAAACTACGGAGTAATATCTGTAATCCCTCCTATCATTAGTTCTTATCGGTCATTTGCTGGTCGCTCACTACCACCACATCTAACATCACTAATCGCTTCTATTGTCTCCGATCACAGGCTTATGGGCCGGGGGGGGGGGGGGCGCTGCAGCACCCCCCCCCCACCCGAGCCAACGAAAATCATTTTTCGGGCACTTTCCATACTTTTTTCGGGCAAGTTTGACTGAACTACCCAAGACCATACCCCAGAAACCCAGTCTTAATTAAAGGATTTGCCTCATTTGTCCAAACTTGGACCCAAAGTCTGTTATATAAATTTTTGGTGTGGTACGTCCTACAGGACGTACCACACCAAAAATACATATCGCAGACTTTGAGTCCAAGTTTGGACTTCCGTTTCATCAGAGTGAGACCGCGTCTAATGATAAGGGATCAACAAGAATAGCATTGTTTATTCCGGATGATTCCCGACTAGACTCACCCTCAAATGACAGATTTTTTCAAAAATTTCCCCTGGAGAGGGCCGCCTGCTGCAACATGTGGGAGGAAGACACCTCCTCACAGACATCCGCCTCCACCTGGGCCCCATGTGCCTCATCGATTCATATGGAATCACTTTTTCGGGCAAAATCTTGCAACCCCCTCTAAAACATTTGTCCCATATGCCTATGTCTCCGAGTACTACAGCTGATCTACCCCTCCGCTACTTATACATGCCATTTGCTAAGTTATTGAGCACTATAATTATTCTATCCCTTCAACCGCTTTGACCTATCAGTGCAATGTCTGTCGCCCACTACCACCACAGCTCACATCACTAATTTCTTCTATTGATGGTCTTATAATAATAACACTTTGTACATCCGCTGATTTGTCGCGGTTCTCGGATGAGAAGGCCTTGATTATCCTTTCTTCCCAGCTGTTACCCCCTCCCTGTGCCTCTTCTTTCTTCCCAGCACCCAAACGCTAATTCTTTGATGAGACCTCGAACCTCCCCATTCCCAGTCTCTATGATCAGCATGTCAACCTTTTCTTTTCGGTCACCCATTAACCACCTATTCTTCATTCTTTCATCCCACTTCCCTATTATCTTCCCAGTGAGTCGTGTTCTCACGAACAGGTATTTTGGACATTCTAAGAGAAAGTGTTCCAAGGTCTCTATAGCTCCCAAATTACACATTTGACACTCCTTTTCACCGTCTTTCCCAATTTCCCCCCTAAGCTCCAGCGACCTCGACCTCAGTTTGAACAGCAGTGACCCCCCCCCCCCCCCCCCCCACCAAACATGCCATCTAGGTAATCCTCAACCTTTGGCTTTTCCTTTTCACATAAGCCACCCAATGACCGCTTTGCTTTGACCCCCTCCCGACAATTTCGATTGCAATCCTCCAGGATTCTTTCTCGGACAACTTTCTTCCCCTGGATTGCCCCCTTTTTCTAAGTCTCCGACCTCTATTGAGTAGTTTTCTATAAGCTCCCTCACTTGTCCACTCCACCCCGTTTGGATATTTGAGTCCCAAATGGACTGGAAGATTTGTTCACACCATCGGCTGTCGGGGAGGTTCACCAGGTAGTTGAGGTAACAGAGTTTCATCAAGTCGATCCTGTCCTTGATCCTCATCCAGCCAAGCTCACCCCGGACCGCTTCCAACGCTGCGGCATTACTCGACCATGCTATCCATCGCCCTGCATCATTTTGAAGAATTTCCAGCTTCTTTACTACAGCTACGTTTAGAGGTTTCACGTCCGTACCATATGTTATACTTGGAAGACTCACCATTTCCCAGATAGTTTTTCCCACAAAAACTTTGTTGAAGCTGTTCCTCCCTAAAAGTTTCAGCTGATTTAGAATTCTCTTCCCCTTCATGCAGAGTTTATTCGTGTGATTGCAGTATATGCCTCTTCCTGTACTGTTTATACTGACCCCCAAATACTCGTAGTCATCCGTTTCTCCCAATCGAATCAATTTACTGTCACCTTCCGGGATGGAGAAATCGCCCACTTTCCACCTTCGATTAGGCTCTACCCTACGACTCACTAGTATAACTTTACTTTTGTTTTCATTAAGTTCGAGTCTCCATTTGTTTCCATATCTCCCAACAAGTTTCAGCATTTTCTCAAGCCCCTCCGCACTTTTCGACACAAGTACCATGTCATCTGCGAAAAATAGCCCTGGTATCTTCATGTTTCCAACTACCACCCCCTCAGCTCTATGCAGGAGTTCGTCTCCTAGTTCTTTGATGTACAGGGCAAAAAGAATCGGTGAAAGGATGCTCCCCTGCTTGAGGCCTATCTCCATAGGTACCCGTTTTGTTTCTACGTCACCCAAGCTAAGTTCACTTTGTACATCATTATACAGTGCTTTCACGATACCAACAAACTCCCCACCAAGACCCAAGGCCTCAAGCTTTCGCCACATTCCCTCCCTCCATACCCTGTCATATGCCTTTTTGACATCTAAAAAAGCCATAAACAACTTTTTAAACAACTTTTTCTTTGTGGCCTTTGTTAATTCTGTCATTTGTGATAGCGTGAAAAGATGGTCAGACACCATATAGACACCACCAGCAGATTTACGGGATCGTATAGGAATTCCATTATGGAACCACATATGCGGAGTCCCACTAAAGAAATCCCTCTTTTATTATCCATTTCCATGGTCAGTCTGTGTCTGCAAAATCCATTTTCGCAGCATGAGGTCATGATGTCTAACCTGAATCTCCCCATATCCTCATACGATGAAAAACATATTCCATAGATAACCAGTCCCACGTCAACGGGAATCCCGCTAGCAGGAACCCCTTTCTATGGGCAGCCTGTGGCTAAATGATCCTGTTTTCGTCGGATGAGACCACGAGAGAATTCTTCATCGAGGGATTTCCTCGCGTCCCTCGCGGCTTTCTATTCAACACAGGTCAGTATCTTCTGACAGTAGATTACCATATCATTAGTATTCTCAAACACATGATGACCAGGGAGTGTGTGTGTGTGGGGGGGGGGGGGGGGGGGGGGGGGGGGACAAAAAATGTTGAAGTTATTTTTCTCACAGAATTTCATCAAAGTTAAGTATAACCATCTCCATATCATCGGAGATGTCATCGTGTATTTGTTTAAAACTTTCTAAAGTGCCACTGTGTTGGGTGACGGGTGGGGTAAGGGTATTTAAAAGCTTTTCACCTGGGAAGAGTATTCTCCCTTGAAATTACCTGCCAATAAATTCTCAATTGTCCAGTATGTCAAGGGAGAATACTCTCTCCCAGATATCTTACTTCCCTACTGACAATCACTTCTAAACCTGTGCAACTCCGGATAACTGTGCTAGTGGGTGATAATCTTAATAGCTTGCGCTCTTCAATGTGATGGATTCGGATACTTATCACACTCCACGTCTTTTAAATTGGTCTTGTTTGTTTCA
>CM062293.1:356502334-356512334 GCA_031216915.1 Pictodentalium vernedei
GCTAGAAAAAGGGGAAGGGAGGGTGGGAAAATTTGTTTCTTAAATCGACTTTACTGCTCAACGAATTCTCAAACAATGACAGATATTTGAAATTACCTCTTAAGTTGAATCAAGTTAGCTCCCTTGGAACACAATATCACTAGGGGAAGCAACAGGAAAAACACACTAAACTGACGTAGCTGTATAGTGCGGCCCAGCCAATCTAAGCTTATTTATAATTAAAATATTTGATGCAAGCAACAAATATATCAAATTATAAACAAGAAGATTCAGTAAACATGAGTTTATTGCCAGTTGAGAATCAGTAGAGCAAGTAAATATATATACAAGGATGGTTATTTGACATGAAATTACATGCAGACTACACACAAAAGACAAAAATAAGTAGACTCTTTAAGCCTTGAAAATACACATGCAAAATAAATAGACAGACCACAAATGACATGCCCTAATAGCTTCATAAGAGTTGGGAAGGCTATTACTTAGCGAGAATAGCTAGCATAAAGGCAAACAAGAAGTCCACCTACCATAGTCACGCACAAGATCTCTATAAGGTCTTCTGCAAGAATATGGTAGAGTGAATACCAGAAATTTTTTACATATAAATCTTGAAGATATTTCAATAAATTACTTACTAAGAAAGGAGTGTGTGTTTCGAAAATTCAATATAGCTAATCCACATCAGTGAAAAATCCAAATGAGGGAGATCAAGATTTGGCGCAAAAGCCACCAAGCCACAGGCCGCCAAACAAAGGAAACAGACAACAAAAGTAGACGTCACATAAGTAACACAATCCATACCTTCTCAGATCCATCATACAGAGAATGAGAGTGAGGTGCATTCTCAGGCCTCAAAACATCATGCTGCAACCCGAGGAGCCAGTGGTCCCCGAAGATGCGAACTGTATGTGCAGAGCTGAAAAACATGAAAATAGTTACCATGAAACTGACACATAATTATAATTGCTTAAATTTTCGGATAATTTTGGCATGTTTTAAAACAATCTGTTAACTACTTGAATAAAGAAGTGTCTTAATCGCCTAGTACCTTCTGAATTGAGGTGCAAACCGTCTTTTTCTGCAAATAAATCCCTTTTTATGGAACCCCCAGAAACAAAGGGTTTATAAGACTTAACAAGGATTAAATTCCTCATTCTACATAACTTGTTGAGCCTAGAATTGACTTCTAGAACTTTACTACCCAATTTTAAGTGGTCTTTAGGTCTGGGAATAATTGAAGAGAAAATTATTTTTACATGAGGAGAAACACTTTGTGTGACTGTAACTAAATTATTAAAACTAGCAATAATGGAATCGACAGTTTTTCTTTCAATATCATTGGTTCCTAAATGAAAAATAACGTGGGAAAATTCAGAGAAATTTATTTGACAATCACTTATTAAAAATGTCATTCTGGAAACTGTAAATCCTGGGTAGGACCGAACTTGTAGGTCAAAAATGTCTCTGACATATTTGCAGATGGAATCACTAAGGAGTAAAACTTTACGCTTCTGCTTTGCTGAAAATAGACGATGAAAGGAATTAACTAGATGAAATGATCATGTCTCTCATTTTAGACATTACAATAAGTTTGTCTCTCATTGTAAAATGTAGATAGGCCTTATAGGCATCACTAGCCCAGTCCCCCGTCAACTGAATAAGTTCAGGAGGAACCTGAGACTGAAAGGCCCATGAAGCCCCACCCCTACGAAAACTATGAGAAGAATATAAAGATGGATCTCTACCTGTTTGAGCCAATAACTGTTTAAGAAATTCTTGTAACTGTCTATACGTTAAAGGAATACTGACACCTTTACGTTTGACCATGAAGGCAGGATCTGAATTTGAACCTGGAATCATATTAACCATTGTTTTAAAAGCCGCAACAGGGCATAAAGGAGAATTGGGAATAGAAATTAAGGGCAATTTTAAAATTCTTTGACCATATTGCAGCGTTTTGGTCCATTTAATCACGACTAACAAGGTATTCTCTTCAATCAGAACATCGCCCCTTGTCAGTTGCTTGGTGGAATCAAAGTTTGACGCTGAAAGAGGTACAAGGTTTGATTTTCTAACCATAAGAAAAAAGGCTAAGAGGAACAAACACCAAAAAGAAACATGCATTGGATTATTAAAGTGAACAAACGGGTGTATTTCAAGAAGAATCTTAGGAGTAATTGGAAGGGCTTGACGAGGACAATGCTGCTTTTGTCTAGCTAAACCTTTAAGAATTAACTTGAGTTCAAACGAGTCAAAAATAGCACAGTCCAGATCCAAAAATTTATACATCAACTTAATTCCACTAAGATAACATCTCAAAGAATGAGGAGATTTTAAAGTCCTACTAAGAAATTGTAAATACAGTTTAAGAGTTTCTGTAGTAGTTGGAATATCTGGTAGGTTAAAATATTCACAAAACAATAAAAAGGAAGTCCATTGCAATTTGATATTTTTAAAAGTCCCTGAAGCATATGCCGATGCAATAGCCTGATGAGCTTCTCTTTTCAAAACATTCAGTTGTGAACCTGAAACAAAATTTACCACTCACAATCAAATAAGAAAAAATGATCAGGCACAACAACTTCTAACATTCCCTGATTGATTGTTGTCTGGAAAAACTTATTCTGAATATGTACACCTTCATTCCACCTCGAAAGTAGGTCTGGGAGTCGGTTATAACAACCTTCAATAAATTCTGCTTTGATTTCAAATTCATATAAAGCTGCAAGAAAAACTACTTCCCTCAGACATGATTGCAAGAACTCATTTTTGGTAGAACCTCTGTTGAGAACAGCCACAGTGGTGAAATTATCACACTGAACTAAAACTCTTTTACCTGTCAGTTTACATGCCCATAATTTTAGGCAAACTAAGAGAGACAAGAATTCCAGTTCGTTAATATGCAAACATTGACTAACCACATTCTCTGGAAAGCAAGCATGGAAAAATTCCTTATCACAGACTCCCCCACAACCCATGAGGCATGCATCAGAAGCTAAAACTTTATCAGGTTGAGACCAATCATCCATAATCATCATGGAAACGCCATTATATAAAGGAAGAAATTTGATCCACCATAACAGATCTTTGTGCACGTAACACGGGACTTTTTGCACTAAAAACTGATTATTATTAAAAGATCTTAGCCATTTTAATAACCGAGAAATAAAAATTCGGCCTGGTCTGATGCAAGCACAAACAAAATTTAGCTTTCCGATTAATGACTGTAGCTCCTTCAATTTGGCTTTTGACACCCCTAGCCACTTTGAGATTAACTGCAAAAGTTCCAGCACCCTCTCTTGTGTGACTTTCAAGGTTAGTGTCTCTGTATTGAACAGAACACCTAAGAAAATCATTTCTGTTGAAGGCGCGGAGAGTTTTTCTTCAGCTTCCACTAAACCACAAAAAGATAAAAGTTGACCAAAGGAATGAAATACATCAGAGCTGGTCTCTGGAGCTTCAGCACCCGCTAGATCATCTAAGTAATTGATTATGTCTATATTAAACTTTTTGGCTATAAAAACTACAGAATTTGTCACTCTTTGAAAAATTGAAGCTGCTGATTTGAGACCCATTGTTAACACACAGTCAAAATAAATCTTATTTTTCCACATATATCCCAACAAGTGAATATCCCCTGGGTCCAATGGAATTTGACGATAGGCTCGTTTAAGGTCTCTCTTAAATAAATGACAGCCCCTGCCCTTTTTCTTAACCAGCTCCACCAAATCATCAACTTTTGGATATTTTAATTTTAAACTGTCACCCAAGTAAAATTCTGAAGAAATCCCCTCATTAACTGAAGCCCCATTCGGGAAGCTCAAATCCACAATTACCCTTCGATCATTTGAATCTTTTTTGGGAACAGTATTGATGGGGCTCAACTTGAAAGGAGATTGGAATGGATTATGAGAAAAGGGTCCAATAGCTGACATTGAGCCCAATTCTTTGTGAATATACAAATCAACTTCCTGCTCAAAATCAGTTGCACCTTTATGATTTTTTATGTGAATATTGGATTCTGGAACAGTACCATTAAAGCCAATCGGAAAACCAAATTCTAAAAATTCACAAATTGAAAAATCAATAAAATCAAATAAAAATTCACGAAAGAAATTAATATTCAAATGAGAATAAACAGGTATTCTACAGTTTCTAGAATTTGGTTCACCTGATTTATATACTCTATCATGATCTTCTATAAGCTTAGCTTGATAAAAAGAAACATCAAAATTCTGATTATGTGTATAATAAGAAGGGCAAACATTGACCCCTTTCTCAAATAAAACAGAAGATTCATTCTGTGCACATGAAGCTAACTTAGTTGCTGCATCCTCCCCGCACATAATCTGAGGCCGATGATTTAACAAGTTAGATTCTGAACAATTATTTACTGAGAATATATGATCAACAGAACCATCATCCACACAATTATCAGAATCTTCACAAGGGGCTAATGATTTATTTTCAATGACACTAGAAAAATGGATTTCAGAATCAGACAAGCTGTGATTTGTAGCACAAGGCATTAAACAAGAATTTCTATTATTGTCCAATAAATAGGAAGGGTAAAAGATGTCAGCTAAGGGATTTAATTCTGTGCTTCTTACAATAGGGCCTAGTCATTTCTGGAAGGGACAAGCTGAGGAGCATTCAGGATGACTCAACTTTTCTTTGTTTTTGAGCCAACAAGAGGCACAAATATGCTCAACTATTTTTGTCACGCCCTTGATAGAAGCCTTGTGAGGAGCTTTCAACTGACATTTATTCCTCTGAAAATTTGAACAAAACCAAACAGACTCGGAAGTAGTAGGTTTGTCCGAATTCAAAGAAGACTTAAATGTTTGTTGAGTTTTCGGTCTAACAAATTTGGCCAAAATCGGAATTTCGATCACACTCGAATCGTCAGCCCAAGAGTTTATACCCAATTCGATTCTTCTCAGCCAATCAGCATAAAAATTTAGCAAGGCTCTCCAGTCATAAATTACATAATAGTATGATATTTTCTTCAACAAATTTAGTCTGCCCTTTCTTTCTATTTCTGAAATATTTTGCCTCGAAATAGTCTCTAGCTCTCCAGACATAAACTGCTGGAAAGTTAGTCCAATAATATTAGCCTTCGCCTGTGCTCCGAATTTATTATTTTTTTATTTTTAATATGTCGCACCGTCGAAGTCTAATCTGATCTTTCGTTTTTCCAGCAGCAAAGTTCAGCGAGAGACTCTCGCTGAACGGTTGGACCTCGATTAAAGATCAAATTTCCCCACCTGGTTCCTACTTCCGATTGACAGTTGTGTAAAACACATTTTTCTTCATTCTGGTGGTCATTTTCTTTCAAATAAATCGATATTTTGAATTATTTAGGCATCATTTGCACTGCAATTTCTTCAACTCGAAACAAACTGTTGAACCAGAAAATGGGTTGATAGGAAAACGTGGAGTGAAAAACGGAATACCGATAATGTAGTGCACACCAAGTCAAACGACGCGGCAGTCGTTGCAATACCGCTGAGATCCGTTCCCGGAAATGGGATACGATTTTTAACAATTTTCCAACCACTGTAACTTTACCGCTTGAAAAAATGTTTTTATTTAATTATTGGTATTTAATACGTAATTCGACAGTAAGTATAGGAAATTTATACATCTAATATGAATGTGAAGGCACATTATTCTTGTCGAATGTGGGAACATGTATGGAGAATGCGTATTCATCATTTTAGTGTTATGTCGCCTAATTTCGTACTTTGCTGCTGGAAAAACGAAAGATCAGATTAGACTTCGACGGTGCGACATATTAAAAATAAAAAAATAATAAATTCGGAGCACAGGCGAAGGCTAATATTATTGGACTACTGGAAAGTGAGGTCTTTAAATTGGATTGATGAGTTAACATATTCGTATTGTAAACTAGAGTGGGGAAAAATTTGAGGCGAAATTACCTCTTCACATGCTTCGCGTTTAATGCCAGATTTCTTTTTTCTAGAACCGGATCTTTTAGAGGGACGAGTATGGTAATTTTCGACTTCAGTTTCTTTCTCAGAATCGGACTCCGAAGAAAGAGAAAATGAAGGCAGTCGCATTTTCTGTTTCCTCTGGGTTCTAACTCTATCTTGTTTATTCTTTGAATCTGACTCATCAAAAGAACGTGGGGAATCAACATCACTGGGGGCAGCATCAATCAATCCCAATTTAGACATTTTCTTGTTTACATTAGACGATAAGGATTCAATTTGCCTAAGATCGTTCATGTTTAAAGATTTTGCTTCCTTCTGGTCAAGAATAAAAACTTCTTCCCTCCCACTAAAATGTTTTTTAGTTTTGGGTGCGACAACTTTGGATTTCAAGGTACCTTTCAAGTTCTCAATTTCACTTGATGTTTTTGCTATCTCTTGTCGAAGTCTTTGTTTTCGAAGGTTTTTCTCTTCAGCCGACTTCTGTTTTTGCAACGATGCTAATTCGGATTCCAAAGCACGTATCTCATCATCTGAGGTGTCGCCGTCTGGATTTTGGCCGCTTACGAACTCATCTCCTCGAGTAACTTTTTCTTTATCTGAAGCCTTCATATCACCAATATCAACAACTGAAGGATTAATGTCACTCGGGTCCCACTGTAAATCATTTTCACTAGATAGATTATCAGCTTCTTGTATGTTACCTTCGTGCAATAGTTTATAATTTATTTTTGCAATATCTCTCTGGGGCCTTGAGCTTGACGAGGAAACACCAGTTGCCATGGCGTCCAAGGTAAACAAACATATGTCAACAATACTTCAAATTCTGTGACAAGAAGTTTAGATCAAACTTTCAACAATTTAGTCATACAAAACGAGTGACGAAACCATAATCAAATGTGCAGCATCAACGTGAAACAATCAAAGGGTTACAATCAAAAATTTGTTTCTTAAATCGACTTTACTGCTCAACGAATTCTCAAAAAATGACAGATATTTGAAATTACCTCTTAAGTTGAATCAAGTTAGCTCCCTTGGAACACAATATCACTAGGGGAAGCAACAGGAAAAACACACTAAACTGACGTAGCTGTATAGTGCGGCCCAGCCAATCTAAGCTTATTTATAATTAAAATATTTGATGCAAGCAACAAATATATCACCTTGTTTCTGCAAATGAAAAATGGAAATGAGGAAAACAAATCCACTGATAAGTATTGACAAAGTTAAAGCCAAGTGTTCAAAAGGACAGGTGGTAGGTTCCACCGAGATTTGAAATCGGATCGCTGGATTCAGAGTCCAGAGTGCTAACCATTACACTTTCATTTTTCGTGATGCGGTTTCAAATCTATTTCAGTTCAATATTTAAATTCGATTGTGTCATCCGTCTAAATCATACATGGACCATTTTATCAATGCCTTGTTCAAACTTTCACCCATTAACAATGTTCAAAAACGCAACAGACCTACTATAAACGTTACAAAATAAAATAAAAAACAGTTTTCTCGCAGGGTATATGCGCCACTTGTTGTTACTTTCAACACTGAACTGCCCAATTAAAGCGCCTTGTTTCTGCAAATGAAAAATGGAAATGAGGAAAACAAATCCACAGATAAGTATTGACAAAGTTAAAGCCAAGTGTTCAAAAGGACAGGTGGTAGGTTCCACCGAGATTTGAACTCGGATCGCTGGATTCAGAGTCCAGAGTGCTAACCATTACACCATGGAACCAACTAAACAATCGCGCACCTTCTAGTATTAAGCTGCGAGGCTTGCGTATTTGAAGACGCTTGCTGGTTTTTGTTTTAACATCTAAAATATTCGAGTGAATACCTCTGCCTATTATCATGCAAAATGTTCAAGTTGACGTTTTTCAAAAAAAATTCATTGGATTTGCATAACATGTGGCAGCTTTTCAACAGCTAATTTCAAAACACACAGAATTTTCGCATATATAAACATCAACCTCAATGAAGTAAATGCTCCTCAAAGGGTTAATTGCACCGTTTTACTATGCACAAATGGTTAAATTGTAGAGAATATCCCCCTTTAGCTAGTACCAACATCAAAAATTGGCGGACAAGACAAAATATGCATGGCTCCATGGCGTAATGGCTAGCACTCTGGACTTTGAATCCAGCGATCCGAGTTCGAATCTCGGTGGAGCCTCAACACTGCAGGTTTTGTGACGGCATCTTGTCATGCAGTGTAAAATACCAGGTTGTGATCGAATTCTGTCGTTCCAAGCGCAAATTTCAAAACGAAATTGTTTCACTGGCATCTTTCCCAAAATAAAAAAATAAAATCAACTCACTTTCATTTTTCGTGATGCAGTTTCAAATCTATTTCAGTTCAATATTTAAATTCGATTGTGTCATCCGTCTAAATCATACATGGACCATTTTATCAATGCCTTGTTCAAACTTTCACCCATTAACAATGTTCAAAAACGCAACAGACCTACTATAAACGTTACAAAATAAAATAAAAAACAGTTTTCTCGCAGGGTATATGCGCCACTTGTTGTTACTTTCAACACTGAACTGCCCAATTAAAGCGCCTTGTTTCTGCAAATGAAAAATGGAAATGAGGAAAACAAATCCACTGATAAGTATTGACAAAGTTAAAGCCAAGTGTTCAAAAGGACAGGTGGTAGGTTCCACCGAGATTTGAACTCGGATCGCTGGATTCAGAGTCCAGAGTGCTAACCATTACACCATGGAACCAACTAAACAAGCGCGCACCTTCTAGTATTAAGCTGCGAGGCTTGCGTATTTGAAGACGCTTGCTGGTTTTTGTTTTAACATCTAAAATATTCGAGTGAATACCTCTGCCTATTATCATGCAAAATGTTCAAGTTGACGTTTTTCAAAAAAAATTCATTGGATTTGCATAACGTGGCAGCTTTTCAACAGCTAATTTCAAAACACACAGAATTTTCGCATATATAAACATCAACCTCAATGAAGTAAATGCTCCTCAAAGGGTTAATTGCACCGTTTTACTATGCACAAATGGTTAAATTGTAGAGAATATCCCCCTTTAGCTAGTACCAACATCAAAAATTGGCGGACAAAACAAAATATGCATGGCTCCATGGTGTAATGGCTAGCACTCTGGACTTTGAATCCAGCGATCCGAGTTCGAATCTCGATGGAGCCTCAACACTGCAGGTTTTGTGACGGCATCTTGTCATGCAGTGTAAAATACCAGGTTGTGATCGAATTCTGTCGTTCCAAGCGCAAATTTCAAAACGAAATTGTTTCACTGGCATCTTTCCCAAAATAAAAAAATAAAATCAACTCACTTTCATTTTTCGTGATGCAGTTTCAAATCTATTTCAGTTCAATATTTAAATTCGATTGTGTCATCCGTCTAAATCATACATGGACCATTTTATCAATGCCTTGTTCAAACTTTCACCCATTAACAATGTTCAAAAACGCAACAGACCTACTATAAACGTTACAAAATAAAATAAAAAACAGTTTTCTCGCAGGGTATATGCGCCACTTGTTGTTACTTTCAACACTGAACTGCCCAATTAAAGCGCCTTGTTTCTGCAAATGAAAAATGGAAATGAGGAAAACAAATCCACTGATAAGTATTGACAAAGTTAAAGCCAAGTGTTCAAAAGGACAGGTGGTAGGTTCCACCGAGATTTGAACTCGGATCGCTGGATTCAGAGTCCAGAGTGCTAACCATTACACCATGAAACCAACTAAACAAGCCCGCACCTTCTAGTATTAAGCTGCGAGGCTTGCGTATTTGAAGACGCTTGCTGGTTTTTGTTTTAACATCTAAAATATTCGAGTGAATACCTCTGCCTATTATCATGCAAAATGTTCAAGTTGACGTTTTTCAAAAAAAATTCATTGGATTTGCATAACATGTGGCAGCTTTTCAACAGCTAATTTCAAAACACACAGAATTTTCGCATATATAAACATCAACCTCAATGAAGTAAATGCTCCTCAAAGGGTTAATTGCACCGTTTTACTATGCACAAATGGTTAAATTGTAGAGAATATCCCCCTTTAGCTAG
>CM062293.1:356517334-356519834 GCA_031216915.1 Pictodentalium vernedei
TCAGATTTTTCTAGATTGACAACAGAGCCAGAGCCCTGGGAATAACACTTCAGGATATTACAAGATTCCGTAATGGAGTGTTTGTCAGAAAGAGTTAATTCAGTATCATCAGCATGTTGAAATATTTTGGAATCAATATCGGAATTTGGAATTCTTATCCCTCTAATAATTGGACTTTTTCTGATAAGATTAGCTAAAGGCTCAGAAGATAAAACATACAACAATGCCGAGAGTGGACACCCTTGCCTTACTGATCTCTTAATTGAAAATAAATTAGAAAGATGGCCATTAATTTTGATGCATGTTTGTGCTTCAGTATACAATGCTTTTACCCAAGTAATAAAGTTAACACCAAACCCAAATTTTTCTAAAGTGTGAAAGAGATAATCATGGGATACTCTGTCAAAGGCTTTTGACTGGTCAATTTTAACTATAAACCCTTCTAAATTATAATTCTCAACATAGTTTATGATGTCTCGGATACTGGCTGCACTTTCACTCAAATCTCTGCCAGGTATACAGCAAGTTTGAGTTACAGATACAATTGATCCAATAACCTGTTTTAATCTATTAGCAAGTACTTTAGCTAAAATCTTATAGTCAACAGGTAGTAAACTAATTGGCCTATAAGAGTTTAGTTGATCTTTATTACCATATTTTTTATAAACCAGTGTAATTACACCCTTTTTCATTGATCTGGATAACTCTCCACTTTTAAAACATTCTTGAAATAATTTTAATAAAATACATTTTAGGTCATCCCAAAAAAACACATAAAATTCTCTAGTGAGACCATCAAGGCCTGGAGATTTTCCACTCTGCATAGAAAAAAGTGCTGACTTAATTTCATCAATACAAATTTCCTCCTCACAGAATGTCTTTGCATCATCTGAAATGGAATTTTCTATTGATGAAATCAAGACTTTCTCACTTTCTTTATCAATATCCACATTTTGATACAATTTCTCAAAATAAAGTTTAGCTTCATTAATAATTGAAAATGTGTCAGACACCACAACTCCTCGCTCAGTTCTTAACTCAGAAATACCGTTAAAACACTGTCTGTATTTCTCTAGACGCAGAAAATAGGCTGTGCAACTATCGGACTCAAGAGCCCAGTGGGCTTTCGATCTCAAAATTGCCCCTTTACATTCATGATTTTCAATAGTTGCAAGTTTACTTTTCAAAGTAAATACAAGATCAGCATCCGGACTAGCTTTACTTAAAACATTGGTTAATTCTTTTTGGGTTCCAAGTTTGTCTACTTTAATATTTTTATTAATTTTAGCTGAATGAAAAATACTTAGTTTTTTAATTTTCCACTTTAGATTGTCCCACCACACAAGAAACTCACTATGATACAAAGGGCAATCCAAGTTTTCCAAAATAAGATTTTTTATAGCCAATACATAATCAGAATTTTATAAAATAGAATTATTAAAAATCCAAATTCCAGGTCCTCTCTCAACTGAACCAAAATTGCAGCTTGTAAGAACAAGACTGTGATCACTGAAACTACAGTTTTTCATATAACAAAACCTAATTAATTGAAGCAGCTCAATAGAACAGAATGAAAAATCAATCCTACTTCTTTGCACATAGCCTGAATTAATTCTATACCAAGAAAATTGCTTTTTGTCAGGATTAAAATACCTCCACATGTCCTGTAATTTAAGACAGTGTAGGAGATCAATAACTGAGTTAGCTGAAAAATCACTTCTGCCTGAAGGTCTATCAAGGGAGCTAATTGCAGTATTAAAATCTCCATTCAACAAAATATTATTTTTCTGTGACAATGCATTCTTTATAATGTTTAAAAATTCAGTTTTAAGCTTATTGGCATGAGGTGCATATGCCGAACACACCGTGTAAATTTGATCATTGATAGAAAGATCAACCGAAATAAATCTACCATTTCCATCTTTGAAAACACTAGTCTTGCAAATATTATCAGTAAATTTCTTGGAAATAAAAATTGCTACTCCCCTGGAAACCCCATCAAAATTATTGTGTATAATTTCTCCCTCCCACATATGGCCAAACCCGGCAATAAATTTTTCATCCCAAAAGGTTTCCTGAACACACAAAAGATCAATGTGCTCAATGTGACAATAATTAATAATGTTTTGAAATTTGTTAACACTTTTCAAGCCATTAACATTTAGGGAACCAATTAAAACCATACTAATAAAAAGCTTGAGCACAAGAATCAAATATAAGACCATAAACATATCTAAGATTACTTGGATTTAGAAAGGTCATTAGTATTTTTCACCCTCGCACATTTAGCTTTTTCTGAAGTTTTACTAGATTCCATATTCCTCCTTTTCATAAAAGTATCATGCCTCCTGGTGTGGAAAAAGGACCCATCATTTTCTACATCTTTATCAGCAATTACATTATGTGTATTTGAAACAGAAACCAATGTTGAGCTACTTTGTTCTGATTTTTCCTCAAAATCACCCATTTCACCCCCTTCATCAAATTCTGCTTCCATTTC
>CM062293.1:356524834-356574834 GCA_031216915.1 Pictodentalium vernedei
CGCAATAGACCTACTATAAACGTTACAAAATAAAATAAAAAACAGTTTTCTCGCAGGGTATATGCGCTACTTGTTGTTACTTTCAACACTGAACTGCCCAATTAAAGCGCCTTGTTTCTGCAAATGAAAAATGGAAATGAGGAAAACAAATCCACTGATAAGTATTGACAAAGTTAAAGCCAAGTGTTCAAAAGGACAGGTGGTAGGTTCCACCGAGATTTGAACTCAGATCGCTGGATTCAGAGTCCAGAGTGCTTTTTTTTTTTTTTTTCTTTGATATATTTATTTACAAATATCACAGTTTGCTTACAGGTAATATGTACAAAAAGTATAATTCCAATACAATGTAACATTTCTACAGATACAATGCATGTTTATCCAATAAATAAGTAAGTAAATAAAGAAATAATTAGATAGGTAAATAAATAAATGTATAAATAATTACTCACTTACATATAATTTGCAACTTCTATAGCATTAATTAAGTTGATTCAGGCATTGATTATTATATTATTGTTCACCAGGTAAATGAGGTGATTGTTTTTTAAGAAAATTGTTTGAAATTTCGAAATTTTGTTAATACTATAAAAATAGTGATATAAGTAATTGAATTGATTTTCCAAAAGTGAACGGAAAATGGGGATCAGCTGAAGATATTTCTCTTGAAGTATAAAAAAATTCCTTCCCCTAAACACTGCCAGTCTGTAGCAACTTGAAACAATATTCACCACTGTATGATTCACTTGTTTGTGCGTAACATCACTAGTTCCAAAAAGTAAAAATTGTCTAAATGTGTTAAGATGTACAGAGTTATAATTCACATAAAGAATATCCAAACAGGATTGACAGAATTTTTGTAATTCAGTTAATTTAGGGCAGTCTAGAAACAGATGCTCTAGCGTTTCATCACCCATAGTGCAAAGACGACATAAAGCACTTTCTACCAAACCACATTTCAATAAAATACAATTCGTGAAAATAGCCTTATGAACAATTTTAAAATCTAATTCACACATGTCAGGCGACTTCCATTTTAAATGAACTGTCTTCCACACAAAATCAAAATCACATTTCAATGCTGACTGTTCCCAATATATTTTACATGAAGGATCACTTGACTCTTTCTCTAAAAATAATCTATACGATTGAATAGTAGACAAGTGGCTGACTGGTAATTCAAGGCCATTATTATTTATAAAATAAATTACTTCACCAGGCTGCAAGGGGAGGGAAATCTGCTGGTCGCTCACATCATTATTTCCTTTTATTTGACTTCTGACAGATAATTTCAAAATGTTGAAATGCTCTAATATCATTTCAGCAGGAACAGATGCATTATGAGACATTATTATTTCAAGTACAGCAGCTTCAGGCAGGAAACCTGGAACCACCTCATAAAATATATCCTTAACTTTTGTTAACCCTGCTTCGACAAATTCGGAGAAAAACATAGTTTGTCCTCTAAACTTTAGGCAAGGATTATCAAACAAGCACTGGTCACCCAAAGGGATTCCATGGTCAAATTC
This sequence comes from Pictodentalium vernedei, assembly GCA_031216915.1. Classification (NCBI taxonomy): domain Eukaryota; kingdom Metazoa; phylum Mollusca; class Scaphopoda; order Dentaliida; family Dentaliidae; genus Pictodentalium; species Pictodentalium vernedei. Next base: position 356,526,361 of record CM062293.1, read on the forward strand.
TATATTCCTTGATTGTTTCAACATTTTCCATGATAAAAGAACTTCACCATAGAAACCCTCCAAGGATTCTAAATGTTTATCTTGCAAACATAAATTAAAAATCCCATTCTCCAAATTCAAACCCTTATATTTCGATACATAAAATCTGAAAAAAGTAGTCCATGGGAATGCACTTGTCTGCAATTTCTTTATCCACTTACTCCTAAGTGCATACATTTTCAATTTTATATCAGGGATATTAAGTCCACCTTGTACAAATGGGTTAATTACCGATTTATATTTTACAAGTGTTTTACCATGTTTCCATAGAAAAGACAAACAGTGCTGTTTAATAGTTTCTAAATATTTTGACGGAATTGACACTACATTTAATGTATACCATAACTTAGACAAAAGCAAAGTATGTATTACAATTGCTCTGCCTTTCAATGTTAAATGCCTTTGAGACCAAATATTCAAAATCCTAACAATACTCTGCACCTTCGATTCCCAGTTTAACACTTCACAATGTGTTTTGTCTGTACCCAAATAAACACCAAGTATTTGAAGACTGGTATCGACCCTTTTCAGAGATACATCATGAAAGTGTTTTAATTTTGAATTACCAATGGGCAAATACTCTGACTTTTCAAAATTAACCAGTGATCCAGAACCTTGAGAATAACAATCTAAAATTTTACACACCTCGGTGAGAGAAGTTTTGTCTCGAAGAGTTAACTCTGTATCATCTGCATGTTGATATAGTAAGGACTTTGTTTCCGAATTTGGCAGTTCTATGCCCTTAACAAATGGGGAATGTTTAATCAAATTCGCTAATGGCTCAGCTGACAAAACATACAACATCGCAGAAAGTGGACATCCCTGATGCACGGATCGATGTATATTAAAAAAGCTAGATAAATGGCCATTGATTTTGAGAGTAGACTGAGCACCATTATATAATAACTTAATCCAATTTATAAAATTGGTCCCAAAACCAAACTGTGATAGTACCTGAAATAAATACTCGTGTGATACCCTATCAAATGCCTTAGATTGATCTATTTTAACAATAATACCATCAGAATCAGTAGATTCTACAAAAGTAATAACGTCTCTAATACTGGCAATGCTTTCACTTAAATCCCTGCCTGGAATACAACATGTTTGAGTGTAAGAAACAATTGAACCAATAACAATTTTCAACCTATTTGCTAGAACTTTAGACAAAATTTTATAATCAACTTGCAGTAAACTAATTGGCCTATATGATTTTAATTGTAACCGGTCACCACCTTTCTTAAAAATGAGAGTTATCACACCCTTCTTCATTGACCTGGAGAGTGACATATTTTCCTTACACTCTCTAAACACCTTTAACAATATACTCCTGAGGTCATCCCAGAAGAAAGCATAGAACTCTTTTGTGAGCCCATCCAGGCCAGGAGATTTGCCATTAGGCATGGTAAACAGGGCGAGTCTGATCTCCTCCATAGACAAATCTGCATCACATAAATGTTTATCTTCATCTGAAATGAACCTGTCCAAGGAGGACATCAAAACAATTTCACACGCCTTATCGTTTCCTTGAAATGAATAGAGTGTTTCATAATAAACCTTAGCTTCTCCAATTATTGAAAATGGGTCTCTTAATATATCACCTTTTTCTGACATTAACTGAGAAATACTATTTGAATTTTGTCTAAATTTTTCTAATCTAAGAAAATAAGCTGTATTCCTATCAGATTCAATAGCCCATTGTGCTTTTGACCTAAGAATAGCACCTTTACACTCGATTAATTCCATGTCACTTAATTTGTTTTTAAGAACATACACAATATCGGGGTCAGGATTACGTTTACTCAGTTCAATTGTTAACTGTTTCTGTATGTCTAACTTATCCCTTTTTCTAGAATTTTCAATTCTAGTAGGGTGAAGAATACTCAGTTTTTTCATTTTCCATTTTAAATTATCCCACCACACAAGTAATTCATTTTCAAACAGTGGACATTTAATTTCTGTAGACAGAAGGTTTTTTAAATCATTGACAAAATATACATTTTTCAATAGCAAATTGTTGAAAACCCATAACCCCCTCCCTTTCTCTACTTGTTCAAAATTACAATTGACAACAATAAGACTATGATCGCTAACTGAATAATTTTTCATATAGCAGTACTTGACAAAGGGAAGTAAATCAGAAGAACAGAAGAAATAATCTATTCTACTTCTTTGTAGGACTCCTAAGGTTGACCTATGCCATGAATATTGTCTTTTGTCCGGGTTATTCCTTCTCCAAAAATCAGACAAATTAAGACCTAACAGCACGTTATTTAGCCTCTGAGAAGCTACATCTAATCTACCAGAAGGCCTATCAAGAGGATGTAAAACAGTATTGAAATCACCATACATAAGAATATTACTTTTCTTTGTGAGTGAAGTTTTGATAAAAGTGAAAAAATCTGTCTTGAATGTATCCACATTTGGTGCATAAATAGAACACAATGTGAACTGCTTGTTGTTAACACGTAGATCAAGTGAAATAAATCTACCCTCTGTATCTCTTATAATGCTTGTCGTGCAAATATATTCACAATATTTTTGAGAAATAAGAAGAGCCACCCCTCTACACGTCCCTGTAAAGTTACTACAAAATATCCTACCATTCCACATATGACCTAAATTTGTAATAAAATTATCGTCCCAAAACGTTTCTTGAACACATAAAATGTCTATATGATCAGTGTGGCAAAGCTGTATTAAATTTTGAAATTTTGTGACATTTCTTAAACCATTGGCATTAAGGGAAGCTATAATTGTCATTAAATAAAAAAATTGAGCACAGGTTTGGGAAACTGAGACCATACTGAGGATACCTGAAAGGAAATCAAATTATTATTTTTGATTGGTAAACTTCTTATTAACCTTGGCCAACTTAACATTAGAAAGATTTGGCGAGGTCACCAGTCTTCTTCGTCTGTTAAAAGTGCTTGGCTTGTGAAAGAATTCAGAACTATCGTCACCATTTCCATCACTCTCCATGTGGTCTGAATTCTCATCCGAGGGGCCTGAAATAATTTCTGAATTATCATTAGTAAGTATTCTATTCTTGATTTCATTTTCAGGTTTGTTGATAGCATCTGTCATTTTAACCACGTCTGATACATCTGCCTGGCTATCTGAAACAGATAAACTATCAGAATTAGTATTTCCATCAATCGCACGCTCATTAACATTTTCACCCTCAGTGTGACTCTCATTGTATAAAGATAATTCATCATCACGTAACTTGTCATTGTTTTCAGTACATTTAATGTCAGACATAACTAAGTCTTTATCATTCTGTTTCTCTGCAGATTTTGCTTCCGATTCACCTCCACTGTTGTCGCTTTCATATCCCCAGGTCATCTTATTAAATGGCGGAGTTTCGAATGGGTCAGTAAGTATGTTGACAGTATCAGTATGAGTTTCACTAACAGATGAGTCTGTTGTCACAAGTTTTGTCTCATTATTAGAATTACATACACAGTTCTCTTCAGGCCGTTGGCACCCCTTGCATAGTTCACGATACGAACAATTCCTGGCCACATGACCTTGTAAGTGACACCGGTAGCACTTAAATGATGGACAGTCTTTAAAAAGATGTTGATCAGACAAACATTTTGAACAAAGTTTAATTTGGTTGTCGTGCATCACTTTATAAAAATTATGCCCGGACGCAGTTTGAAATTTCATAGAATAAGGTAGGGATTTCACAGTCTCGGGAAATTTAACTCCCATGTATCGTGTTCCATCATAACATGAAGTTCCAGGATGGCTTCGTCTATAAATTGGAGATACGACTTTAACATGGTACTCGTTTTCCAACTTGTCTATAATAACTTCATCAGTTATATACGCTGATAAATACAACAATGACACAACAACAGTTTGTGAATACACTTTACAGCAATCATATTTAACACTGTTAATTGTCAAACCATCACACAATAATTCAGCAGTCTCTTTGTCGCTAACTGTAATTTCAAATAAATCACCTCCCACTGGCACACAGGCAATAATAGATTCTTCACCATACAAGTTAACAACAGTCTTAATTACACTGTTTGCCTTTATCTTTGAATTGTCAATAACATTCAGTCTGACTGTGTTCTCTTTCAATGGTTTCATTACCGTTCCAGTTGACCGCCTATTCTGAATGGGTGTAGAAAGAGCTTGCTTGTTATCAGCCATTGCAAATTGCAGACAATGAATAATCCTTCACAGAAGAAAATATAAAGTTATAAAAACACCCCGACCAGCGGGGTATTTAACAAAATAAAGTCACAGAAATAATCTATGTGCCACAATAGTCAGTTGAACACATCATATAAAACAAAAGGCTGTCAGAAACGAACGTAAATTGGATAGTTTTAGGAACTAGAAATTCGGCGACCATCCAGAAAAACACTCCAGCAGTCCTCCCCAGTGCTAACCATTACACCATGGAACCAACTAAACAAGTGAGCACCTTCTAGTATTAAGCTGCGAGGCTTGCATATTTGAAGACGCTTGCTGGTTTTTGTTTTAACATCTAAAATATTCGAGTGAATACCTCTGCCTATTATCATGCAAAATGTTCAAGTTGACGTTTTTCAAAAAAAATTCATTGGATTTGCATAACATGTGGCAGCTTTTCAACAGCTAATTTCAAAACACACAGAATTTTCGCATATATAAACATCAACCTCAATGAAGTAAATGCTCCTCAAAGGGTTAATTGCACCGTTTTACTATGCACAAATGGTTAAATTGTAGAGAATATCCCCCTTTAGCTAGTACCAACATCAAAAATTGGCGGACAAAACAAAATATGCATGGCTCCATGGTGTAATGGCTAGCACTCTGGACTTTGAATCCAGCGATCCGAGTTCGAATCTCGGTGGAGCCTCAACACTGCAGGTTTTGTGACGGCATCTTGTCATGCAGTGTAAAATACCAGGGTGTGATCGAATTCTGTCGTTCCAAGCGCAAATTTCAAAACGAAATTGTTTCACTGGCATCTTTCCCAAAATAAAAAAATAAAATCAACTCACTTTCATTTTTCGTGATGCAGTTTCAAATCTATTTCAGTTCAATATTTAAATTCGATTGTGTCATCCGTCTAAATCATACATGGACCATTTTATCAATGCCTTGTTCAAACTTTCACCCATTAACAATGTTCAAAAACGCAACAGACCTACTATAAACGTTACAAAATAAAATAAAAAACAGTTTTCTCGCAGGGTATATGCGCCACTTGTTGTTACTTTCAACACTGAACTGCCCACTTAAAGCGCCTTGTTTCTGCAAATGAAAAATGGAAATGAGGAAAACAAATCCACTGATAAGTATTGACAAAGTTAAAGCCAAGTGTTCAAAAGGACAGGTGGTAGGTTCCACCGAGATTTGAACTCGGATCGCTGGATTCAGAGTCCAGAGTGCTAACCATTACACCATGGAACCAACTAAACAAGCGCGCACCTTCTAGTATTAAGCTGCGAGGCTTGCGTATTTGAAGACGCTTGCTGGTTTTTGTTTTAACATCTAAAATATTCGAGTGAATACCTCTGCCTATTATCATGCAAAATGTTCAAGTTGACGTTTTTCAAAAAAAATTCATTGGATTTGCATAACATGTGGCAGCTTTTCAACAGCTAATTTCAAAACACACAGAATTTTTGCATATATAAACATCAACCTCAATGAAGTAAATGCTCCTCAAAGGGTTAATTGCACCGTTTTACTATGCACAAATGGTTAAATTGTAGAGAATATCCCCCTTTAGCTAGTACCAACATCAAAAATTGGCGGACAAAACAAAATATGCATGGCTCCATGGTGTAATGGCTAGCACTCTGGACTTTGAATCCAGCGATCCAAGTTCGAATCTCGGTGGAGCCTCAACACTGCAGGTTTTGTGACGGCATCTTGTCATGCAGTGTAAAATACCAGGTTGTGATCGAATTCTGTCGTTCCAAGCGCAAATTTCAAAACGAAATTGTTTCACTGGCATCTTTCCCAAAATAAAAAAATAAAATCAACTCACTTTCATTTTTCGTGATGCAGTTTCAAATCTATTTCAGTTCAATATTTAAATTCGATTGTGTCATCCGTCTAAATCATACATGGACCATTTTATCAATGCCTTGTTCAAACTTTCACCCATTAACAATGTTCAAAAACGCAATAGACCTACTATAAACGTTACAAAATAAAATAAAAAACAGTTTTCTCGCAGGGTATATGCGCCACTTGTTGTTACTTTCAACACTGAACTGCCCAATTAAAGCGCCTTGTTTCTGCAAATGAAAAATGGAAATGAGGAAACCAAATCCACTGATAAGTATTGACAAAGTTAAAGCCAAGTGTTCAAAAGGACAGGTGGTAGGTTCCACCGAGATTTGAACTCAGATCGCTGGATTCAGAGTCCAGAGTGCTTTTTTTTTTTTTTTTTTCTTTGATATATTTATTTACAAATATCACAGTTTGCTTACAGGTAATATGTACAAAAAGTATAATTCCAATACAATGTAACATTTCTACAGATACAATGCATGTTTATCCAATAAATAAGTAAGTAAATAAAGAAATAATTAGATAGGTAAATAAATAAATGTATAAATAATTACTCACTTACATATAATTTGCAACTTCTATAGCATTAATTAAGTTGATTCAGGCATTGATTATTATATTATTGTTCACCAGGCAAATGAGGTGATTGTTTTTTAAGAAAATTGTTTGAAATTTCGAAATTTTGTTAATACTATAAAAATAGTGATATAAGTAATTGAATTGATTTTCCAAAAGTGAACGGAAAATGGGGATCAGCTGAAGATATTTCTCTTGAAGTATAAAAAAATTCCTTCCCCTAAACACTGCCAGTCTGTAGCAACTTGAAACAATATTCACCACTGTATGATTCACTTGTTTGTGCGTAACATCACTAGTTCCAAAAAGTAAAAATTGTCTAAATGTGTTAAGATGTACAGAGTTATAATTCACATAAAGAATATCCAAACAGGATTGACAGAATTTTTGTAATTCAGTTAATTTAGGGCAGTCTAGAAACAGATGCTCTAGCGTTTCATCACCCATAGTGCAAAGACGACATAAAGCACTTTCTACCAAACCACATTTCAATAAAATACAATTCGTGAAAATAGCCTTATGAACAATTTTAAAATCTAATTCACACATGTCAGGCGACTTCCATTTTAAATGAACTGTCTTCCACACAAAATCAAAATCACATTTCAAAGCTGACTGTTCCCAATATATTTTACATGAAGGATCACTTGACTCTTTCTCTAAAAATAATCTATACGATTGAATAGTAGACAAGTGGCTGACTGGTAATTCAAGGCCATTATTATTTATAAAATAAATTACTTCACCAGGCTGCAAGGGGAGGGAAATCTGCTGGTCGCTCACATCATTATTTCCTTTTATTTGACTTCTGACAGATAATTTCAAAATGTTGAAATGCTCTAATATCATTTCAGCAGGAACAGATGCATTATGAGACATTATTATTTCAAGTACAGCAGCTTCAGGCAGGAAACCTGGAACCACCTCATAAAATATATCCTTAACTTTTGTTAACCCTGCTTCGACAAATTCGGAGAAAAACATAGTTTGTCCTCTAAACTTTAGGCAAGGATTATCAAACAAGCACTGGTCACCCAAAGGGATTCCATGGTCAAATTCTATATTCCTTGATTGTTTCAACATTTTCCATGATAAAAGAACTTCACCATAGAAACCCTCCAAGGATTCTAAATGTTTATCTTGCAAACATAAATTAAAAATCCCATTCTCCAAATTCAAACCCTTATATTTCGATACATAAAATCTGAAAAAAGTAGTCCATGGGAATGCACTTGTCTGCAATTTCTTTATCCACTTACTCCTAAGTGCATACATTTTCAATTTTATATCAGGGATATTAAGTCCACCTTGTACAAATGGGTTAATTACCGATTTATATTTTACAAGTGTTTTACCATGTTTCCATAGAAAAGACAAACAGTGCTGTTTAATAGTTTCTAAATATTTTGACGGAATTGACACTACATTTAATGTATACCATAACTTAGACAAAAGCAAAGTATGTATTACAATTGCTCTGCCTTTCAATGTTAAATGCCTTTGAGACCAAATATTCAAAATCCTAACAATACTCTGCACCTTCGATTCCCAGTTTAACACTTCACAATGTGTTTTGTCTGTACCCAAATAAACACCAAGTATTTGAAGACTGGTATCGACCCTTTTCAGAGATACATCATGAAAGTGTTTTAATTTTGAATTACCAATGGGCAAATACTCTGACTTTTCAAAATTAACCAGTGATCCAGAACCTTGAGAATAACAATCTAAAATTTTACACACCTCGGTGAGAGAAGTTTTGTCTCGAAGAGTTAACTCTGTATCATCTGCATGTTGATATAGTAAGGACTTTGTTTCCGAATTTGGCAGTTCTATGCCCTTAACAAATGGGGAATGTTTAATCAAATTCGCTAATGGCTCAGCTGACAAAACATACAACATCGCAGAAAGTGGACATCCCTGACGGATCGATGTATATTAAAAAAGCTAGATAAATGGCCATTGATTTTGAGAGTAGACTGAGCACCATTATATAATAACTTAATCCAATTTATAAAATTGGTCCCAAAACCAAACTGTGATAGTACCTGAAATAAATACTCGTGTGATACCCTATCAAATGCCTTAGATTGATCTATTTTAACAATAATACCATCAGAATCAGTAGATTCTACAAAAGTAATAACGTCTCTAATACTGGCAATGCTTTCACTTAAATCCCTGCCTGGAATACAACATGTTTGAGTGTAAGAAACAATTGAACCAATAACAATTTTCAACCTATTTGCTAGAACTTTAGACAAAATTTTATAATCAACTTGCAGTAAACTAATTGGCCTATATGATTTTAATTGTAACCGGTCACCACCTTTCTTAAAAATGAGAGTTATCACACCCTTCTTCATTGACCTGGAGAGTGACATATTTTCCTTACACTCTCTAAACACCTTTAACAATATACTCCTGAGGTCATCCCAGAAGAAAGCATAGAACTCTTTTGTGAGCCCATCCAGGCCAGGAGATTTGCCATTAGGCATGGTAAACAGGGCGAGTCTGATCTCCTCCATAGACAAATCCGCATCACATAAATGTTTATCTTCATCTGAAATGAACCTGTCCAAGGAGGACATCAAAACAATTTCACACGCCTTATCGTTTCCTTGAAATGAATAGAGTGTTTCATAATAAACCTTAGCTTCTCCAATTATTGAAAATGGGTCTCTTAATATATCACCATTTTCTGACATTAACTGAGAAATACTATTTGAATTTTGTCTAAATTTTTCTAATCTAAGAAAATAAGCTGTATTCCTATCAGATTCAATAGCCCATTGTGCTTTTGACCTAAGAATAGCACCTTTACACTCGATTAATTCCATGTCACTTAATTTGTTTTTAAGAACATACACAATATCGGGGTCAGGATTACGTTTACTCAGTTCAATTGTTAACTGTTTCTGTATGTCTAACTTATCCCTTTTTCTAGAATTTTCAATTCTAGTAGAGTGAAGAATACTCAGTTTTTTCATTTTCCATTTTAAATTATCCCACCACACAAGTAATTCATTTTCAAACAGTGGACATTTAATTTCTGTAGACAGAAGGTTTTTTAAATCATTGACAAAATATACATTTTTCAATAGCAAATTGTTGAAAACCCATAACCCCCTCCCTTTCTCTACTTGTTCAAAATTACAATTGACAACAATAAGACTATGATCGCTAACTGAATAATTTTTCATATAGCAGTACTTGACAAAGGGAAGTAAATCAGAAGAACAGAAAAAATAATCTATTCTACTTCTTTGTAGGACTCCTAAGGTTGACCTATGCCATGAATATTGTCTTTTGTCCGGGTTATTCCTTCTCCAAAAATCAGACAAATTAAGACCTAACAGCACGTTATTTAGCCTCTGAGAAGCTACATCTAATCTACCAGAAGGCCTATCAAGAGGATGTAAAACAGTATTGAAATCACCATACATAAGAATATTACTTTTCTTTGTGAGTGAAGTTTTGATAAAAGTGAAAAAATCTGTCTTGAATGTATCCACATTTGGTGCATAAATAGAACACAATGTGAACTGCTTGTTGTTAACACATAGATCAAGTGAAATAAATCTACCCTCTGTATCTCTTATAATGCTTGTCGTGCAAATATATTCACAATATTTTTGAGAAATAAGAAGAGCCACCCCTCTACACGTCCCTGTAAAGTTACTACAAAATATCCTACCGTTCCACATATGACCTAAATTTGTAATAAAATTATCGTCCCAAAACGTTTCTTGAACACATAAAATGTCTATATGATCAGTGTGGCAAAGCTGTATTAAATTTTGAAATTTTGTGACATTTCTTAAACCATTGGCATTAAGGGAAGCTATAATTGTCATTAAATAAAAAAATTGAGCACAGGTTTGGGAAACTGAGACCATACTGAGGATACCTGAAAGGAAATCAAATTATTATTTTTGATTGGTAAACTTCTTATTAACCTTGGCCAACTTAACATTAGAAAGATTTGGCGAGGTCACCAGTCTTCTTCGTCTGTTAAAAGTGCTTGGCTTGTGAAAGAATTCAGAACTATCGTCACCATTTCCATCACTCTCCATGTGGTCTGAATTCTCATCCGAGGGGCCTGAAATAATTTCTGAATTATCATTAGTAAGTATTCTATTCTTGATTTCATTTTCAGGTTTGTTGATAGCATCTGTCATTTTAACCACGTCTGATACATCTGCCTGGCTATCTGAAACAGATAAACTATCAGAATTAGTATTTCCATCAATCGCACGCTCATTAACATTTTCACCCTCAGTGTGACTCTCATTGTATAAAGATAATTCATCATCACGTAACTTGTCATTGTTTTCAGTACATTTAATGTCAGACATAACTAAGTCTTTATCATTCTGTTTCTCTGCAGATTTTGCTTCCGATTCACCTCCACTGTTGTCGCTTTCATATCCCCAGGTCATCTTATTAAATGGCGGAGTTTCGAATGGGTCAGTAAGTATGTTGACAGTATCAGTATGAGTTTCACTAACAGATGAGTCTGTTGTCACAAGTTTTGTCTCATTATTAGAATTACATACACAGTTCTCTTCAGGCCGTTGGCACCCCTTGCATAGTTCATGATACGAACAATTCCTGGCCACATGACCTTGTAAGTGACACCGGTAGCACTTAAATGATGGACAGTCTTTAAAAAGATGTTGATCAGACAAACATTTTGAACAAAGTTTAATTTGGTTGTCGTGCATCACTTTATAAAAATTATGCCCGGACGCAGTTTGAAATTTCATAGAATAAGGTAGGGATTTCACAGTCTCGGGAAATTTAACTCCCATGTATCGTGTTCCATCATAACATGAAGTTCCAGGATGGCTTCGTCTATAAATTGGAGATACGACTTTAACATGGTACTCGTTTTCCAACTTGTCTATAATAACTTCATCAGTTATATACGCTGATAAATACAACAATGACACAACAACAGTTTGTGAATACACTTTACAGCAATCATATTTAACACTGTTAATTGTCAAACCATCACACAATAATTCAGCAGTCTCTTTGTCGCTAACTGTAATTTCAAATAAATCACCTCCCACTGGCACACAGGCAATAATAGATTCTTCACCATACAAGTTAACAACAGTCTTAATTACACTGTTTGCCTTTATCTTTGAATTGTCAATAACATTCAGTCTGACTGTGTTCTCTTTCAATGGTTTCATTACCGTTCCAGTTGACCGCCTATTCTGAATGGGTGTAGAAAGAGCTTGCTTGTTATCAGCCATTGCAAATTGCAGACAATGAATAATCCTTCACAGAAGAAAATATAAAGTTATAAAAACACCCCGACCAGCGGGGTATTTAACAAAATAAAGTCACAGAAATAATCTATGTGCCACAATAGTCAGTTGAACACATCATATAAAACAAAAGGCTGTCAGAAACGAACGTAAATTGGATAGTTTTAGGAACTAGAAATTCGGCGACCATCCAGAAAAACACTCCAGCAGTCCTCCCCAGTGCTAACCATTACACCATGGAACCAACTAAACAAGTGAGCACCTTCTAGTATTAAGCTGCGAGGCTTGCGTATTTGAAGACGCTTGCTGGTTTTTGTTTTAACATCTAAAATATTCGAGTGAATACCTCTGCCTATTATCATGCAAAATGTTCAAGTTGACGTTTTTCAAAAAAAATTCATTGGATTTGCATAACATGTGGCAGCTTTTCAACAGCTAATTTCAAAACATACAGAATTTTCGCATATATAAACATCAACCTCAATGAAGTAAATGCTCCTCAAAGGGTTAATTGCACCGTTTTACTATGCACAAATGGTTAAATTGTAGAGAATATCCCCCTTTAGCTAGTACCAACATCAAAAATTGGCGGACAAAACAAAATATGCATGGCTCCATGGTGTAATGGCTAGCACTCTGGACTTTGAATCCAGCGATCCGAGTTCGAATCTCGGTGGAGCCTCAACACTGCAGGTTTTGTGACGGCATCTTGTCATGCAGTGTAAAATACCAGGGTGTGATCGAATTCTGTCGTTCCAAGCGCAAATTTCAAAACGAAATTGTTTCACTGGCATCTTTCCCAAAATAAAAAAAATAAAATCAACTCACTTTCATTTTTCGTGATGCAGTTTCAAATCTATTTCAGTTCAATATTTAAATTCGATTGTGTCATCCGTCTAAATCATACATGGACCATTTTATCAATGCCTTGTTCAAACTTTCACCCATTAACAATGTTCAAAAACGCAACAGACCTACTATAAACGTTACAAAATAAAATAAAAAACAGTTTTCTCGCAGGGTATATGCGCCACTTGTTGTTACTTTCAACACTGAACTGCCCAATTAAAGCGCCTTGTTTCTGCAAATGAAAAATGGAAATGAGGAAAACAAATCCACTGATAAGTATTGACAAAGTTAAAGCCAAGTGTTCAAAAGGACAGGTGGTAGGTTCCACCGAGATTTGAACTCGGATCGCTGGATTCAGAGTCCAGAGTGCTAACCATTACACCATGGAACCAACTAAACAAGCGCGCACCTTCTAGTATTAAGCTGCGAGGCTTGCGTATTTGAAGACGCTTGCTGGTTTTTGTTTTAACATCTAAAATATTCGAGTGAATACCTCTGCCTATTATCATGCAAAATGTTCAAGTTGACGTTTTTCAAAAAAAATTCATTGGATTTGCATAACATATGGCAGCTTTTCAACAGCTAATTTCAAAACACACAGAATTTTCGCATATATAAACATCAACCTCAATGAAGTAAATGCTCCTCAAAGGGTTAATTGCACCGTTTTACTATGCACAAATGGTTAAATTGTAGAGAATATCCCCCTTTAGCTAGTACCAACATCAAAAATTGGCGGACAAAACAAAATATGCATGGCTCCATGGTGTAATGGCTAGCACTCTGGACTTTGAATCCAGCGATCCGAGTTCGAATCTCGGTGGAGCCTCAACACTGCAGGTTTTGTGACGGCATCTTGTCATGCAGTGTAAAATACCAGGTTGTGATCGAATTCTGTCGTTCCAAGCGCAAATTTCAAAACGAAATTGTTTCACTGGCATCTTTCCCAAAATAAAAAAATAAAATCAACTCACTTTCATTTTTCGTGATGCAGTTTCAAATCTATTTCAGTTCAATGTTTAAATTCGATTGTGTCATCCGTCTAAATCATACATGGACCATTTTATCAATGCCTTGTTCAAACTTTCACCCATTAACAATGTTCAAAAACGCAACAGACCTACTATAAACGTTACAAAATAAAATAAAAAACAGTTTTCTCGCAGGGTATATGCGCCACTTGTTGTTACTTTCAACACTGAACTGCCCAATTAAAGCGCCTTGTTTCTGCAAATGAAAAATGGAAATGAGGAAAACAAATCCACTGATAAGTATTGACAAAGTTAAAGCCAAGTGTTCAAAAGGACAGGTGGTAGGTTCCACCGAGATTTGAACTCGGATCGCTGGATTCAGAGTCCAGAGTGCTTTTTTTTTTTTTTTTTTTTTTTTTTTTAAAATATTTCAAAGCAGTTCTATAATAAAACTTTGTACAAAATATTTACCATATATAAAATAAATATATGATCCGCACTGACAATTGATCATCTCTCCCTCACAGATTCACACACTGGCACATGTTCCCAACCCCCTGAAAGTTGGGCTGACGTGTAAACCCAACAATCAGCAGAACCCTCCCAATATAAAAACTGCAATGTGATAATAATAAAATACTGGAAAGATGAAAAATAAGAAGATTCATAGAAATTCTTCAAACCATAAATGAAGAATCACGTATGGAACATCAATACTCAGAAATTTAAAACATTGGTGCATTATATCGCAGCATTTCAGCAACACCTGTCTAATGACTGGGTGTTGACTGAACCCAACCCCAAAAATTTGTGTACAGCATTTCAGCTACACCGTTTAAAGACTGTTGTAGCTGATAGAAACAAATCCCTAGTAAATCCCACTGAATTTCAGCAACACCCGTTTAAAGAATGAGTGTAAACTGAATCCCACCAGAGCCAATTAAATTTTCACTAAAAGCATATCAAACCAAAAATTACATAATTATTCAAACAAAAACTGTATATTTTCAAGTGTTATTCCTAAACGTATCAATCATATATTATAATATTAGAAAGTCTAGTATAAAGTATATTTAAGCAATTAACGGGGTATAGCTTTTGAATTTCGAAGAAGAAAAAACCCAAATTATTTTCTGTGACTCCAGAATAGGTGCCAAAATATACTGGGGTGTTTAACTAATGTCATTTTGTTAATTTGAGAGTAAAGAGTTGTTACCTCCCTTTGAATATGAACTCGATCGCGAACATCATGCTGAAAGCTTCTCAGAAACAAATTAAAAATGAATAAATAAAAGGTATACTCAAAATTCAGTAAAATAGAAAAGTTAGAATGTTAATTACCTTAAAGAAACTAGGCCTTGTACAGAGAGGATAAACTATACTCAAAAGTGAAACCTCTATCTCTCAACACAAAATTACGAAATACCGGGAACAAGGAAGTGATTGATTACATTCAAGAATGGCAAGTGTAAAATATTGAAAATAGTGAAAGTATTATGTACCATTTCTGGTCTACTCACGAAATAGGAAATATTATGTGCAAATACTAACTATTAAAAGTAGAACAGAACCCCCCCACCACCAAAAAAAACCCCATAAACCCAAAACAACTGAAATTGTTCAAACAAAAACAACCGTTTATATTCTTATTTACTGAAAGACATAACATCCTCATATATGGGATTACGCACATACAAGGAACTAATTATTTATAATTGAACTCCCCTCACAATTATTAATTCTTTATCCAAGTGTATTTAAAAATATCTTGTATCAAATCCAGGGTTGATTAAAAACAAATTCTACCATTTTGGTAACCCTCATAAAAATGAACCACGGCAGACCATGGCAAATCCCAAAATACCCTGGCAATACCATGGTACCACCAGGGCACCCTGGGGCCCACCACGGTACCCCCTAAAAAGGGAAGACTGTAATGTTGTGTATATCCAGGCAATATAAAAGTTCATGCAAGGCAAACCTATCAAATATGCACTGTTTCTAAGTCTCTTTGCTTTCCCTAGAGCCATAACAATGGCAAAATTGACAACCAAAGGAGAGTTTACAAACTGAGAAAATGCTGATAACAATTATGATTATAGCCACTAGTACACCAGGTACAGTAATCTGCCCCCCCCCCCCCTTTCCTTACAACCATCTTTGGTTTTTAACACTACCAAAAGCACAATACCATAATTGAGTTTAATGCTACTTTAAGCATACATGGCTATATAAAACCAGTTATACAAGAGTAAACCTAATTCTAAATCATCATTTATGCCTGTGTAGCCCACTTAGACAACTGCCACACTAGATGTGGGCTAGGTGAATGCTTACAGCAGCACATTAAAAGTAAAACTGTAACCGCAGTCCCTCCAGATGGGTGAGTGAAGCGATATAAGAGTCTCAATGTGGGTTCATATTCATATCATCACAACACATTACTTCACAGACAACCATTTAATGTTAAAGATAAATGAACTCCTGTAAGAATAAAACAATAAAAAATTCTAAGTACATGAAAGCACAGAGTATTCAGGCAACCAAAAACTTCCCCCACTGGACTCGACGTTAAATATTTTAGAATGAAAACACAGCTGTTATGCACTGCTGGAAACTGCTCTGGGAGCTCTCTCCAGCAAGGCGCAACAGCCATGTTTACCATATAGAATTACCCAAATAAACTTGTTTACAGAATGTAAACAACTACTACATACATGAACATGTTGGTCTGCAAAAGTGGAACGAGTCTGTCAGGCTCCTTCCACCAGTGCACAGCAACAGTGTTCTGAAAATGACTATGCATTTCCAATAAGCTGTCCAGTATACCAAGGACTGTTGCCATAACCCACATAAACAAGTACTCTATAGTGTGTACAAAATTGTTCCAGTAAAAGAATATTTTTATTACATCAAATAGATAGTATGCTACACAAATGATTCAGTATGCTTTTATAATCTTGTACATGTAATTGGACAAGAAAGCATTGTGTTGGATGACTATAAGTATCTTGCAAAACACAATCTGTACATTGCCCTGCTACAATTTATTGGAAAGTGACCGGAATCACTCTCCAACAAACTGCAACAAATCAATGCAAGATTCACAAAGAATAACTTCCACAGGATACACCGAGACTGCAATAAAAGCTACCACAGACAAATTACCCGTTAGGGTTTAATGACACTAATGCATGCAAGGCCATAGCCTCACAACAACACAATCATTAAGTCAGGATTAACTTATCGTTAATATCTGTGTTGTTGTTTGGCAATAGTCATACATGCTAGCACTTAATAATAAATACTATGCCGCTATAATAAACTTGTCTACATTTGTAGACCAGCACTAGCCCACTTTCCAAACAGGACAAGGTAACTTTTCCAACACAATACTAAGAACCCAGAGAAACTGCTGACTTGCGTAAGATAAATATCTAGCTAAGTATATTAGCTTGTGGAGCAAAGAGCTTATAAAATAAATAATGCCTACCCTCAGTGTGACGAGGTTCAGGTAGCCTACAGGTGGGCACAACAACAATTAAACTAAGGCATCTTCAACCTGTATAAAATAAAATGAAACCTTAGAAATGCAGGGAATGACTACAATGGATGCAGCTGAAGCTGCTGCTTATAATTTATCCAGAGGGGTGGGGGAGCAGTCATGCGCTACAAGTGTAGTGCAGGACTGATCCACCACCTATTTGGATAATGATGATCCAAAACAGTTAATTTCCACCGGTAAGTGAATCAAAAATAGGTTCACTCAAAACTGCGCAAATATAAGATAAAATCGAACGCGATTACACGCAAATAATCGAAATGGAATCGAATTAAATTTTGCACTCACAAAATGATGGAGTTCAAAAAGTGGTCCAGGCAACCAGAGCAGTGCACCATAATAATGCTGCACTGCACCGGCTGACTGATCACAAATGCCAATACATATATGATGGAAAGGATATGAAATAAGCTAAGATGCCACTGTACCTGAAGTATCCAGAGTTGTTGTGCCTGACAGAATCCTGAGAAATCCTCCAAGAATTATTTGATGGAAATAATGTAGGCTTTTATTCACAGATATTCACATATTTATTTATTTACACAAAATATACTTTTCACAAATAAGATCACTTTTCTAATAACTAAACAGCACAGATCTGACCACCAGCAAGAGCAAACTTTTTAATGAGAGATTTTCCCACTTTAGTTTAAACAGTTAAAACTGAGCCAATCAATGGCCAGTGTTAGTACTCAGTTAACAGAGCATGCAGGGTTATGAATTAAAGAAACAGTGAGCTGAAATAGGAAAGCTGTGATCAAGAAGAAATGGTACTAATTGTTCAGTGTTCTGTTCTCTGTCCTATTGAAACCATTGTGTGTGAAATATTTCTCTTCATCAAGAAATATTCAGAACTGGAATTTCACACACACTTTACAATAAAATTTAAAATCCTGCTATAAACAGTAAAAGCTGAATAAAACCTATTATTACCTGCTGTACAATTTAACCCTGTTGCTGTAATTTTTAAGGGATTAATTACACCCTCAGCAACCAAGGCTATATGCAGGTAACCCTGCCACATAGTTCCCCCTGTTGGGAAATGTCGTCCTCGGCATTTAATCCTTTGATAACAATGATAAAATTGTATTGCACAATTTATCATTGTTACCATCAAAAATACCTTCGCTGGAGAGTGTCCTCAATACTTCTACCTTTTCTCTCCAGTGTGGTTCTGTAATCTGGGACATACTGAACTCGCCAGATGTCATCCATGGTGGTTTACTCTTTGGTCGAGTGGATCGCCTGGGTGCAATAGGTGGTGTATCATTGTGATCACCACTTGCAGCATCTAAACTACCAGTATTGGGAGAAGATTCGGCAGCAATGGAATGATCGCCGCTTATCTGGTCTCCCTCAACAGAATCAGGAGCTGTATCATGATCACGTTCTATGTGACTGTGGGCGTCCCCACCATAATCAGCTGCCTGAATCTCCACAACAGAGCCATGGTCGTCACCTGGTTGTTGGGAGGTATCTGCACTATTTTCATCGCCGGCGATATGCCCAGTGCTTGCTGGAACATTACTGTTAACCTTGTTATATACAAAGTAATCATCATCACTATCATCACTGTGACTAATTTCCGCCTCCACTCGACTGACTGTAGGTGTCTTCTGTATTCTCTTTCTAGGTGCTGCTTTTGGTGGCTTTACATTCAGAGATGCAGTGTCGTTGATTCCTTGGTCTTGTTCTGGCTCACCACTCAAAGTCCCAATAGGAAGTAACATGTTTCGATGTAAAACCTTAGATTTACCTTCTCCATCTGCTCTGGTAATAACATAAACAGGAATGTCTCTATTTGGCTGTTCTTTCACTACATATACATCCTGGCTCCACTTGTCAACCAATTTATGCCGACCATCAAATGCCATTCTCTTTACCAGAACCTGATCTCCAATTTCGATGGTGGCACCACGCACTTTCTTATCATAACTATTCTTTTGATGGAGTTGAGACTTCTTGATGTGGTACCCAGCTTTTTCATACGCATCCTTCATCCTTTCTTTAAGATCTTTCGCAAACTTGGTCAAAGACTGTGGGGCATCAT
The DNA here is from genome assembly GCA_031216915.1 of Pictodentalium vernedei. Taxonomy (NCBI): domain Eukaryota; kingdom Metazoa; phylum Mollusca; class Scaphopoda; order Dentaliida; family Dentaliidae; genus Pictodentalium; species Pictodentalium vernedei. The sequence goes on from CM062293.1 coordinate 356,545,729, forward strand.
TCTCATTCAGATTAAATTCTATATCAACGGGCAATTTGGGGTTTCGACCAAACATCAGAAAGAAAGGTGAATAACCAGTACTTTCATGCCGAGTGCTGTTATATGCATGAACTAATGAACTTATATGAGAAGTCCAGTCCACCTTTTTTTCTGTTCGTAAAGTGCCGAGCATGTCTATCAAAGTGCGATTAAAACGCTCGCACATTCCATTGCCCATTGGATGGTATGGAGTGGTACGAGATTTGGAAATGCCCGTGACAAGAAGTATTTCCTGAATTAACTTCGACTCAAAATTAGCATCCTGATCTGAATGGATTCTTTTTGGAAGACCATAATGTTGAACAAAATTGTTTAAAAATACATTTGCTGTGGTCTTCGCATTCATGTTCTTTGTAGGATATGCTTGTGCATAATGCGTGAAGTGATCTGTGATCACCAAAACATATTCAGTGCCACCTTTTGCGACATCAAGCTGCAAAAAATCCATACAGATCAGCTCCAATGGTTGTGTAGTGCTAATATTAACTAATGGGGCTTTTTGATTACCCAGAGATTTAAATCTCACACAGCGCCCACAGTTTTTAACCCAATTTTCAACATCTGTAGTCATACCTGACCAATAAAATCTGTCTTTTACAAGACACAAAGTTCTATCTCGACCAGGATGTCCAGTATCATCATGTAAGCTGGAAAGTACCTTATCAATAAAAATAGAAGGTAAAACTAACTGTAACAAGTTCTTCCCATCAACTGTAATTTCTCTATATAAAACTCCACGTTTCATTTTCAAATGATCAAATGATCGGTACATTGCGGAGTGAAATGGCAAATAAGACAATTTAGCCAAAATAGGCTTTCTCTGACTTGTAACAGCAGAATACCATATTCCCATTAAAGGATCTTCACGCTGTGCTTTACGGATTTCTTTGACATCAAAAGGTGTAATATTCTGTCCCAAGAGCTGGAAATCTGGTAAAACAGTTTCTGACATACTTAAGGTTTCCACATATTCTTGATCTTGAATCCCTTCAGAAATCGCCTGAACAGCTGCACAAGTAATGTTCTTTATTGAATCTGTGCTTAAACTACTGGTATCTAAAGATGGGTGTCTCGACATGGCATCTGCATCCCTATTATTCTTACCTGGCCGATATAAAATATCGAAATCAAAAGCAGACAGTGCTGCCACCCATCTATGGCCAGTTGCATCAAGTTTAGCAGTGGTAAGAACATATGTCAAAGGATTATTATCAGTTAAAACTGTGAATTTTCTACCATATAAATAGTCATTAAATTTGTCACACACAGCCCATTTTAACGCAAGAAATTCCAGTTTATGAGCTGGATAGTGCTGTTCTGACTTATTCAAACCTCGGCTCGCATAAGAGATTACTCTCTTTAGTTTGCCTTCAGTTTGATACAGAATTGCACCTAAGCCTTTGCAACTTGCATCTGTGTGTAACTCAAATGGCCTAGAATAATCTGGGTAAGCTAATACTGGTGGAGACGATAGAACCTGCTTCAATTTGTTGAAAGCTTCATCATGCTCAGCATTCCATTTCCATTCTGTTTTGTCATCAGATTTTTTCTTCTTTCTACTCTTTTTTTCAGGTTTGGGCATTAGATTGGTTAAAGGCTTAGTTATTTGAGAGAAATTTTTACAGAATCTCCGATAATAGCCAGCAAACCCGAGAAATTTTCGTACCTCTTCAGGATTTTGTGGTGTCGGCCAAGACTTTATTTTTTCAATTTTTTCAGGATCAGTCTCGATACCATTTGCTGAGACAACATGGCCGACAAAATTTACTTTTTCTTGGAAAAAGGAGCATTTCTTCGGTGAGAGCTTCAATCCACACTCTCTGAGACGATTGAAAATTTTCTCTACCCTTTCGAGATGCTGTTCAACGTCATTTGAAAATATTATCAAGTCGTCCAAGTATATAAAGCATATTTTCAAATGAAGTTCCCCGAAGCATTCTTCCATGACGCGCTGATAAGTTGCCGGTGCATTGGCTAATCCAAATGGTAAACGATTAAACTCATAAAAGCCAAGTGGACCCACGGTGAAAGCAGTGCGTTCTTTGTGTTCTTCCCTGATGTCAACTTGATAATATCCTGATTTCATATCGACTACAGTAAAATAGTTAGCACCTTGAAGTGAATCCAATATTTCATCTATGCGTGGCAAGGCATAACTGTCTTTAATTGTTTTATTATTTAAAACCCTGTAGTCGACACACATTCTCAATTTCCCATCTTTTCTTCGAGCTAAAACAACTGGGGAAGCATAAGGAGAATGTGATGATCGTATGACGCCACTGGCTACTAACTGTTGAAGGTGTTCTCTAACTTCTTCATACATCGAGGGTGGAATTCTTCTAAAGCGCTGTTTAAAAGGGACGTCGTCAATCAATTCAATTTTATGCTTAACATCACTGTAATGCCCAATATCTGTGTCACCACTGGAGAAAATATCTTTGTAGTTTTCCAATAGATCTTGGAGTTTTCCAAACTGTGATTCAGTAAGAATTTTCTCTGATTCTCCAATGCTGGGTATAACTTTTAACAAGTTATCCATTTCAGTTCCATATTCTTTTCTGTCATGCGATTTTCCATTCTCAGTGACAACTGGCTGGACTTCACATAAAATCGCATTGGGCGGAATCGTAACTGTTTTTGTTGAACAGTTTGATATGGACACATCAACATGACACTTCCCTTTCCCATGGTATGGAAACATGGAAGGACATAAATCCAAGTCTCGCATAAAAATTGCATTTGAGCATGTCTGTAGCATTACATTGGTTGGTGTGTAGTCCATAGTACTTGAAAAACAACCAGGAACTGTCACTGATGTATTTGGTAAAATAGTGATGCTTTTATTATCACAGTATTTTACTTCCCCCAGTACATTATTACGATGTTTGAGACATTTGTCACGCTGAACCATACATCGAAAGGAAATCATCCATGGACTAGAAAGGTTTTTACACTGTAAAAATCTTTCTCCAAACACCATTTTACAATAGTCCATAACTGGATTTAAAATATTTGTACCCACAAGTAAAGGTACTCTGGCATTGTATCTGCTATTAGGTACAACAAGTGCTAAACATGACTGGCTAACATTGCCAGGAATGCCATAAAAGTCCACGTTGATCTCAACATAACCGTCATATGGGAGCTGCTGTCCATCAGCACATTCAATATTTAATAAAGTATTTATTGGCTTAATTGGTGTGGATGTTAAATGGTCGTCATAAAATTGGCGAGAAATAGTCGATACAGTTGACCCTGTATCAAGTAAAGCTGATGTACCAATACCATTTATACACACATGTGCTTCGCTACTTTCACCAATTAAACTATGATTTTTGACTGGGCCTAAATCATTTGTAGCCTGCTGGCCTATGAATTGCCCATCGTCATAGGCCCCTTGTCGTTTAAAGACTTTCCATAATTTTTCCTCTGATGATCCAGGCGCACTCGACAACCGAGCTGAATATGGCCCTTCTGTCCACACCTGTAGCAGGTGACATCAGACTGACGATCCCGTGCCCTAGACTGGAAAGCAAAATTGTCCTGATTATAACCAACATCTGGGTGTTGGTGCCATTTCTGTGATTGCTGGCCAGGGTTAAAGTTACCAGCAGATTTTGTATTTCTCCACTTTTGTTGGTTTTGTTGAGGTTGGTTTCGATTTTTCTCAACCTGTGCTTTTAAATCTTTAACTTCTGTGCGAAGTTGATTCACTACCCCTGTTAACACTGTAATAGGGTTATCATCAACAGCCTTAGTTGATTTACAGTGGACTAAAGGGTTAAATTCTGATTCGAGTCTCCTAAGTTCAACACGCAGTTTGTCAAAGTTTGAAAACTTGTCAAACTTATATCCAGATACTGATTTCAACTGGCTGTTTAAGCCTGCATAGAGTGCTGAACATAGCATAGTATTGGAATCATCAGGGTTAATTAAACCTGCTTCAATCACCTTAGCAAGCAAATTTTCAAGTCGACTAGCAAATGTCGAAACATCTTCATCATCTTTTTGCTTTGCACTATAAAATGCAGATAATAACGATTGGTGAATATCAACTGATCCAAACACGGAGTCAAATTTATCAAGAATTTGTTTAATTGTCACATTGTGACCCATGTGCATAAGTATGCGGGCTGCACTGCCTTTTAGTGACCGCCGAATAGCTAAAAGTATTTCGCTCTGATTGTAAGTGTGGTCATTTAATAAACATGTCACCTCATATTTCCAGAGATCAAAATCGGCTTCTTTCGAGCCTTTTTCTCCAGAAAATATAACTATTTTGGGTGGACTATGATAATATGGTACATGAGGGTTAAATTTGGACAAATCAGTTTTCTCGTCTGGATCTAATTTACCAGAAGTAACCATATCAATCATCCATTGTCGTAATTCAGCAGGAGAGTCAGTTTTAGGCTTTACACCAAGTGTTTTAAAACACTCAGAAAGTTTTTCAAGTTCATCAGAATTAATAGGTTCTTCCATGTTTCCCTATTTAACTCACACAAATATTAGTTCACAATATTTTTTATTTATTTGTGTTGATGGTCACCCTTCGTGCACAATATTCATTCATGTTTAAGGTAACATTTGTGCACAATACTTATTTTTGTTTAAGGTTACACATGTGCACGGTGGCTAAGAATACATTGTTATGTACTATATTAGTAGTGTTGAAGGTCACCTATTTTACACAAGGGCTAAATATACAATGTTATTATGCTGCGCTTATTTTAAGCTGCGCTAATTTTTTTACAAACAGCAGCGCAGTACCCCACGGCGCAGCGCAATGCAAAAAGCACAAACTGAAAATATCATATTGAACTCATATAGGCTGAAAACAAAGTAACATTTCAAATATATCAGTCACTGAAAGAATAATTAGTAGGTGTGAAAATTGTTTAAGTCATTTTGTCAATAAACAAACCAGAAATATTTCATTTTGTTTTCAACTATTCATAGATATGAATTACTCAGTGACCTATAACATGCAAGTCATCTGTTGAAGTATATTCACAATATTATATTATGTCAAGTGCACTGTCGGATAACAATGCTAATTAGTAATAACCCTGTGTTAGTAAACAAAAATAGTATAAGAGAAAATCCTATTACTCAATTCACTGCAGTGACTAGTCATGACTCTTAATATATATAAACCTGAAAAGATTTTTTCAACCAAAATTACAAAAGCAAATTACCCCAAAATTTATCTGAAATAATTTTCAAGTGAAGTTACAAGAAAATTATCTCCCTTGATTCCCTTGTGACTTTCATAATAAACAAAAAAAGAAGTTACAAGAAAATTATCTCCCTTGATTCCCTTGTGACTTTCATAATGAACATATTAATGATCCCCCACACATATGTGCATACATGTACATCCCTATCAAAGCTAAATGTTATCTGAAGTTAACTCAAAAATGTAAAAAAAATAACTGAGTTGTTCAAGTCATTTGAATAAAGATGAATGATCAGAGTCACTATTCTAAGTGTTACCAGTCAGCCATGTAAATGTCTGTAACACAAGTAGTTGTAGCCAGTCAATGAAGTTGTCGATGGTGAGCTCACATGTCTCCACTGCAAAATCCACCAAGTCCAATCAATGTGAAGAATGATCGATGAAATCCTTGTTGGGCGCCATTTGTAACCGCAGTCCCTCCAGATGGGTGAGTGAAGCGATATAAGAGTCTCAATGTGGGTTCATATTCATATCATCACAACACATTACTTCACAGACAACCATTTAATGTTAAAGATAAATGAACTCCTGTAAGAATAAAACAATAAAAAATTCTAAGTACATGAAAGCACAGAGTATTCAGGCAACCAAAAACTTCCCCCACTGGACTCGACGTTAAATATTTTAGAATGAAAACACAGCTGTTATGCACTGCTGGAAACTGCTCTGGGAGCTCTCTCCAGCAAGGCGCAACAGCCATGTTTACCATATAGAATTACCCAAATAAACTTGTTTACAGAATGTAAACAACTACTACATACATGAACATGTTGGTCTGCAAAAGTGGAACGAGTCTGTCAGGCTCCTTCCACCAGTGCACAGCAACAGTGTTCTGAAAATGACTATGCATTTCCAATAAGCTGTCCAGTATACCAAGGACTGTTGCCATAACCCACATAAACAAGTACTCTATAGTGTGTACAAAATTGTTCCAGTAAAAGAATATTTTTATTACATCAAATAGATAGTATGCTACACAAATGATTCAGTATGCTTTTATAATCTTGTACATGTAATTGGACAAGAAAGCATTGTGTTGGATGACTATAAGTATCTTGCAAAACACAATCTGTACATTGCCCTGCTACAATTTATTGGAAAGTGACCGGAATCACTCTCCAACAAACTGCAACAAATCAATGCAAGATTCACAAAGAATAACTTCCACAGGATACACCGAGACTGCAATAAAAGCTACCACAGACAAATTACCCGTTAGGGTTTAATGACACTAATGCATGCAAGGCCATAGCCTCACAACAACACAATCATTAAGTCAGGATTAACTTATCGTTAATATCTGTGTTGTTGTTTGGCAATAGTCATACATGCTAGCACTTAATAATAAATACTATGCCGCTATAATAAACTTGTCTACATTTGTAGACCAGCACTAGCCCACTTTCCAAACAGGACAAGGTAACTTTTCCAACACAATACTAAGAACCCAGAGAAACTGCTGACTTGCGTAAGATAAATATCTAGCTAAGTATATTAGCTTGTGGAGCAAAGAGCTTATAAAATAAATAATGCCTACCCTCAGTGTGACGAGGTTCAGGTAGCCTACAGGTGGGCACAACAACAATTAAACTAAGGCATCTTCAACCTGTATAAAATAAAATGAAACCTTAGAAATGCAGGGAATGACTACAATGGATGCAGCTGAAGCTGCTGCTTATAATTTATCCAGAGGGGTGGGGGAGCAGTCATGCGCTACAAGTGTAGTGCAGGACTGATCCACCACCTATTTGGATAATGATGATCCAAAACAGTTAATTTCCACCGGTAAGTGAATCAAAAATAGGTTCACTCAAAACTGCGCAAATATAAGATAAAATCGAACGCGATTACACGCAAATAATCGAAATGGAATCGAATTAAATTTTGCACTCACAAAATGATGGAGTTCAAAAAGTGGACCAGGCAACCAGAGCAGTGCACCATAATAATGCTGCACTGCACCGGCTGACTGATCACAAATGCCAATACATATATGATGGAAAGGATATGAAATAAGCTAAGATGCCACTGTACCTGAAGTATCCAGAGTTGTTGTGCCTGACAGAATCCTGAGAAATCCTCCAAGAATTATTTGATGGAAATAATGTAGGCTTTTATTCACAGATATTCACATATTTATTTATTTACACAAAATATACTTTTCACAAATAAGATCACTTTTCTAATAACTAAACAGCACAGATCTGACCACCAGCAAGAGCAAACTTTTTAATGAGAGATTTTCCCACTTTAGTTTAAACAGTTAAAACTGAGCCAATCAATGGCCAGTGTTAGTACTCAGTTAACAGAGCATGCAGGGTTATGAATTAAAGAAACAGTGAGCTGAAATAGGAAAGCTGTGATCAAGAAGAAATGGTACTAATTGTTCAGTGTTCTGTTCTCTGTCCTATTGAAACCATTGTGTGTGAAATATTTCTCTTCATCAAGAAATATTCAGAACTGGAATTTCACACACACTTTACAATAAAATTTAAAATCCTGCTATAAACAGTAAAAGCTGAATAAAACCTATTATTACCTGCTGTACAATTTAACCCTGTTGCTGTAATTTTTAAGGGATTAATTACACCCTCAGCAACCAAGGCTATATGCAGGTAACCCTGCCACAAAACCGAAAAACATTATTCAAAGTATACTTCACTCCTATTGGACGTTCAAGTAATTCGAATTAATTTCTGTGACCTAGTTTGACAAATAGATTATTAAAAGTTAACTTCGATCGTACCGTCATGCATATAAACTAAATTATTGTTCTGAAGAATATTTTTTTCTAAGAAATTATTTGAATGACTGTGGCCAAAAAATATTTGCATATATTTTAGGTGCTGCTTTATTAAAATTCTAAGCAAGTCAAACACTCTTAATAATTTGCCTTCCTTCATGAAAAAATTTCTTCTTCTGAACACAGCCACCCTGTATGAACTTAGTAATAAATTGATAAAAATTCCATTGACCACTGAACTTTTTTTGTGGTAGCCGAATAGCAAAAACTCATTAAAATTATCAACAGATAAACTTATTTGTAAACCTAACAATAAATATTCAGTTAACTTGTGACATTCACTTTTTACTTTAACCAATAATGGACAGTTAATGAAAATGTGTAATATATCTTCAGGTTCTTGTTTACAAAGAGGGCATAATGAGGAAATACTGTTGTCAATTTTGTGCTGTAAGGAAAAGGTATAAATTATATTATGTATTACTTTAAAATCAGTATCGATCATATCAGATGATTTCCAAAATGCATGTAGAGACTTCCAGATTTGACTGAAGCTTATATGTGGAAATAATGATCTCCAGTATTGTTCGGCAGAGGGTTTTTCGATAAATTGCTCTATTAAAATATTGTAAGCTTGTTTTGTTGTCAAAAATTCAATATCTGTTATTTCACCATTTGCACTTACAAATCTTAAATTGTCTTTATCATCAGAAGTGTTTCTTCGATTATTCCGAGATTCAGAATTTATGAAGTCTTTCCAAGACTGCGGTAGTGCGTTTACAATTATATTGAATTTTCGTCGTATATCTTTTGGGGAAAATGTAATAGTAGAATCTGAAATTAGCTCAATAATAGCATCAGGAGGAAGGAACCCTGGAACTACCTCATAAACAAAATCTCTCACACAAATGAGCCCCGCATTCACAAAATCAAAAAAATATAATTGTTTACCATCTTCATCAATAATTTGTGGATTATCAAAAATACATTGGTCTAGAATATTAGATGTGTTCAGATTTAGATAGCTATTCTTATCAGTTAATAGTCTCCATGCTTCAAGTATTTGAAAATAAAAATTTGACGATGATTTCAAAATTTTTTTGTCCAAGCTAATACTGAATATATTTTGAGATAAATTTAACATTTTATATTTACCTATATGGTAATAAAAAAATTTTGTCCATGGAAACTCACTCACAAATAATTTTTTAATCCATTTACATCTCATGGCATACATTTTTGTTTCAATGTCAACAAAATTTAGACCCCCATCATTAAATTTAGCAACTATAGTACTATATTTAACTAAATGTTTTTTACCGAACCACAGAAAATCTAAGCAAATTTTCTTTATTTCTTGCAAACAATTTTGAGGGATACTTACGACATGAAGTGTATACCAAATTGTCAACAAGAGGAGAGTATTCAAAATCAAGGCTCTGCCTTTTAGCGATAAATTCCTTCTTTTCCACAAAAAGAGAATCTTCTTCATCTTAGTAATTCTTTCATTCCAGTTAAAAATATTATACTTATTTTCATTGGGACCAAGAAATATTCCTAAAATTAGTATTGTTTCTTTACAATCTTTCAGCGGGAAGTCCGAAAAATCAGAAAACTTTGAAATACCTAAAGGCATGTACTCAGATTTGTCCATGTTAATTTTTGCCCCTGAACCTTTTGAGTAAATATCTAAAACACTGAGTGTATTTTCACATGAAACTTTATTTTTTAATAACAGTTCAGTATCATCAGCATGATTAAAGGATTTACACACACTTCCATCTGGGAGTTTTATTCCATGAATATCATCTCTATTGTTAATTAAACATATTAAAGGTTCCGCTGTTAATACGTACAGCATTGCCGACAATGGACAACCTTGTCGAACCGATCTTTCAATTCTGAAATAAGACGATGTATGCTGATTTACTTTAATGCAACTTTTAACCTCATGATATAATATTTTAACCCACTGTATGAAATTTTGGCCAAATCCAAATTTTTCAAGAACATGAAACAAATATACATGATTCACTCGATCAAACGCTTTCATTTGGTCTAATTTGATGAGAATACCTTCTTGATTTTCATCTTCTATGTATTTAATGATATCTCGAATGCTGGCAATGTTCTCACTAATATCCCTACCTGGTACACAAGTTTGAGTCGGAGACACCAAAGAACAAATGACATTTTTTAAACGATTTGCGAGAACTTTTGACAGAATCTTATAATCAGTATTTAAAAGGCTAATCGGTCTCCAATTTTTAAGGTCTCTTTTATCACCTTTCTTTTTATAAATTACAACAATGATGCCTGTTTTCATAGATCGGCAAAGCTCTTTTTGTTCAAATATTTTGTTGAACACCTCAAAAAGAATTGATTTCAAAATACTCCAGAAATGTTTATAAAATTCAGATGTTAAACCATCTGAGCCAGGGGATTTTTTAGATGCCATGTTAGAAAGGGCATTTGACAACTCTTCGGAAGTTATTTCAAAATCACAGAACTCAACGTCTTCTTGACTCAAATTTCTTTCCAAGCTTTCTAAAAGTAAAGCTTCGGATAATGGGTCTATGTCTTCAGATTTATATAATGTTTCATAGAAATTTTTTACAGTATTTACAATCATGAATGGGTCAGTTATAGTTAAGCCATTATTATCAAGGATTTCTTTAATATAGTTAAATTGTTGTCTGTAACTTTCTAAACCTAGAAAATAACTAGTACATTTATCTTCTTGTAAGGTATGATTGGCTTTGGATCGCAGTATCGCACCTTCCAATTCAAAATTTTCTATCGCATTCAACTCAGCTTGTAATTCTTTAATTCGTAAAATACAATCGTGCCTATTGTTCAAGTGTGCGGCTTTTGCCATTTCAATTTTCAAACGCTTTTCTAAATTATTTTTGTATTGGTATCTCTCTTTATTAACTTTTTTACTAAAATAAATGCTATATTTTTTCAATTGATATTTGAGATTATCCCACCATACTAAAATATCATCATTATATAAACTCTGTAACTTGCTTTGATCAATCAGTTTTTCAATGCTTTTGCAATATTCAGAATTTTGTAACAAGCTATTATTTAAAATCCACACTCCAGGCCCTCTATCAATCATCTCAAAATTACATTTTGTGTAAATAATTGAATGGTCACTAAGAGAAGAATGAGATATAAAACAGTAATCAAAGATTGAGTTTAAGTTGGAAGAATTAAGAATTAAATCAATTCGACTTTGTTGAAGTACTTCTTCGCGGAATCTATGCCAGGTAAATTCAGATTTGTCCGGATATTTATATCTCCACTGATCAGTCAAGTTATTATTTTGTATGAGGCTGTTTAATGATTTTACACTTTTTTCCATCACAAATTTACCAAGTGGTCTATCTAAGGGAGATAATGCAGTATTGAAATCCCCAAGTATAATTGCATTTTCTTTACCAGTAATGAATTTATTCAATTCTGAGAAAAATTCAACTTTTTCAGATAGAAAGTTAGGTGCATAAACACTCATAATATGATACTTTATATTTTCTATGGACAGTTGAACACATACAAATCTGCCATCTGAGGTTTTCCAAGTATTGATAATATTATTAGCATACTTTCTAGAAATTAAAAGAGCAACTCCTCTGCATTGTGTTGTATAATTACTGTAAACAATTGAACCATTCCAGCAATTCAAGAAAGATTTATCAGGGTCATTAGTCCAAAATGTTTCTTGAAGTGCCGCAATTTCAACATGACGAGAGTTGAAAATTGTACATAATTTTCGAAATTTATTTATATCAGTGAGACCATTAGTATTATGAGTTGCCAAAAGTGCCATTGTTACAAAAAGGCAGAAACAATGCATAAATGACATAATCATGAAAGAACATCACCCCTCTTTATTTTACGAGATTTATCTTCACAATCGGTTGCTTTCGGTGACTGATTTTTTCTTTTCAATATAGCAGGATCAACATTCATAGGAACTGGGGTGGAGGATGAGTTAACAGGTTCAGCATCTGACTCAATAATTACATTTTCTTTACATTTAGCTTCAACTCTCTGAGTATTGTCAAGACTATGTCCAGATTCAGGCACTGAAACCGCAAACCCATCCTCACCAGATTGTGATTTATCAATATTTTCCAAGAAATCACCGAAAGTAACTTCATCAACTGTGGAATCATGTGAAGTATCCATACTGCCTGACTTTAGTGAAGAGGCTGATTCAGTTGATGCTACACTATCGGCTGAATTAAGCCATCTGTTATTTATGCCCAAATTGTCGAAGGGGTCACATGAACAAGCCACTCCACTAAAGCCACATTTCTCACATAATTTGTCACCTCGGTCACAAATATTACCCTGGCTTGACACTTCACCTTCACTGTTAATGTTCAAAATCACTGCCTCATTATTTGAACTGGACTGATTCTCAATCTCTACATTACATATACAATTACTTAAAGTTTTTTTACAGTCTATGCATAGATCCGATCGACAATTCCTGGCTATATGGCCTCTCAATTTACATTTAAAACAAGTCAAATTAGGGCAGTCTTGTATTAAATGGGAATCTGATAAACAGTTTCTGCACACTTTAATCTGGTCATTGTGGATAACTCTGAAGTAATTTGGTCCATCAACTGTGTCAAACTTCATACTGTATGGTAACGACTTGATTGTAGGAGGAAATTTAATTTTCATATACCTTGTCCCATCAGCAATTTCAGTTCCAGAGTAAAATTTTCTATAGATTTTTGACACTACAGTTACACCCAAAAGTTCAAGCTTCTTAATAAGTACATCATCATCAATATAGGATGGTAGATGCATGAAAGATACCATGACATGTTCAGAAAAAATTGTTCTTGGATGATAGTCGGGGTGTTTGTCACTAAAAACATCAACTAAAACTGCAGCCTGAGTTTTATCAGACAATGTCACATCGAAAGCATCTCCACCCACAGGCACACAAGCAAGAACTGAGTGTTGGCCACACACAGAATCAATTTCCTTTATTATATTAATTGCTTTCATTTGTCTATTATCACCAACTAATAATCGAACAGTGGAGTCCTTTTTGTAATCTACTACTCTCATCGTTTTATTTGTCTTCTTGTCACTTTGTTTACTGGTAACTATGGGCGTCGCCATCTTGTAAGAAAATAAATATCGAACCTCGACAATCAAAAATACTCAAAATGTTTTTTTAATTAGCCTTAAAGGCTAAGATCTGTGAAAATTATTAATCTCTTCACTTGGAAGTATCGATGTATTTTCAAAACCCAATAAAGAAGATAACAGATATATATATATTTAGGAAATTTTGACGAACAAAAATCCATGCCTCTTGCCAGTTTAACAACCAAAACGAGGCCCCATCTTTCCCAAAATAAAAAAATAAAATCAACTCACTTTCATTTTTCGTGATGCAGTTTCAAATCTATTTCAGTTCAATATTTAAATTCGATTGTGTCATCCGTCTAAATCATACATGGACCATTTTATCAATGCCTTGTTCAAACTTTCACCCATTAACAATGTTCAAAAACGCAACAGACCTACTATAAACGTTACAAAATAAAATAAAAAACAGTTTTCTCGCAGGGTATATGCGCCACTTGTTGTTACTTTCAACACTGAACTGCCCAATTAAAGCGCCTTGTTTCTGCAAATGAAAAATGGAAATGAGGAAAACAAATCCACTGATAAGTATTGACAAAGTTAAAGCCAAGTGTTCAAAAGGACAGGTGGTAGGTTCCACCGAGATTTGAACTCGGATCGCTGGATTCAGAGTCCAGAGTGCTAACCATTACACCATGGAACCAACTAAACAAGCGCGCACCTTCTAGTATTAAGCTGCGAGGCTTGCGTATTTGAAGACGCTTGCTGGTTTTTGTTTTAACATCTAAAATATTCGAGTGAATACCTCTGCCTATTATCATGCAAAATGTTCAAGTTGACGTTTTTCAAAAAAAATTCATTGGATTTGCATAACATGTGGCAGCCTTTCAACAGCTAATTTCAAAACACACAGAATTTTCGCATATATAAACATCAACCTCAATGAAGTAAATGCTCCTCAAAGGGTTAATTGCACCGTTTTACTATGCACAAATGGTTAAATTGTAGAGAATATCCCCCTTTAGCTAGTACCAACATCAAAAATTGGCGGACAAAACAAAATATGCATGGCTCCATGGTGTAATGGCTAGCACTCTGGACTTTGAATCCAGCGATCCGAGTTCGCATCTCGGTGGAGCCTCAACACTGCAGGTTTTGTGACGGCATTTTGTCATGCAGTGTAAAATACCAGGTTGTGATCGAATTCTGTCGTTCCAAGCGCAAATTTCAAAACGAAATTGTTTCACTGGCATCTTTCCCAAAATAAAAAAATAAAATCAACTCACTTTCATTTTTCGTGATGCAGTTTCAAATCTATTTCAGTTCAATATTTAAATTCGATTGTGTCATCCGTCTAAATCATACATGGACCATTTTATCAATGCCTTGTTCAAACTTTCACCCATTAACAATGTTCAAAAACGCAACAGACCTACTATAAACGTTACAAAATAAAATAAAAAACAGTTTTCTCGCAGGGTATATGCGCCACTTGTTGTTACTTTCAACACTGAACTGCCCAATTAAAGCGCCTTGTTTCTGCAAATGAAAAATGGAAATGAGGAAAACAAATCCACTGATAAGTATTGACAAAGTTAAAGCCAAGTGTTCAAAAGGACAGGTGGTAGGTTCCACCGAGATTTGAACTCGGATCGCTGGATTCAGAGTCCAGAGTGCTAACCATTACACCATGGAACCAACTAAACAAGCGCGCACCTTCTAGTATTAAGCTGCGAGGCTTGCGTATTTGAAGACGCTTGCTGGTTTTTGTTTTAACATCTAAAATATTCGAGTGAATACCTCTGCCTATTATCATGCAAAATGTTCAAGTTGACGTTTTTCAAAAAAAATTCATTGGATTTGCATAACATGTGGCAGCTTTTCAACAGCTAATTTCAAAACACACAGAGTTTTCGCATATATAAACATCAACCTCAATGAAGTAAATGCTCCTCAAAGGGTTAATTGCACCGTTTTACTATGCACAAATGGTTAAATTGTAGAGAATATCCCCCTTTAGCTAGTACCAACATCAAAAATTGGCGGACAAAACAAAATATGCATGGCTCCATGGTGTAATGGCTAGCACTCTGGACTTTGAATCCAGCGATCCGAGTTCGAATCTCGGTGGAGCCTCAACACTGCAGGTTTTGTGACGGCATCTTGTCATGCAGTGTAAAATACCAGGTTGTGATCGAATTCTGTCGTTCCAAGCGCAAATTTCAAAACGAAATTGTTTCACTGGCATCTTTGCCAAAATAAAAAAATAAAATCAACTCACTTTCATTTTTCGTGATGCAGTTTCAAATCTATTTCAGTTCAATATTTAAATTCGATTGTGTCATCCGTCTAAATCATACATGGACCATTTTATCAATGCCTTGTTCAAACTTTCACCCATTAACAATGTTCAAAAACGCAACAGACCTACTATAAACGTTACAAAATAAAATAAAAAACAGTTTTCTCGCAGGGTATATGCGCCACTTGTTGTTACTTTCAACACTGAACTGCCCAATTAAAGCGCCTTGTTTCTGCAAATGAAAAATGGAAATGAGGAAAACAAATCCACTGATAAGTATTGACAAAGTTAAAGCCAAGTGTTCAAAAGGACAGGTGGTAGGTTCCACCGAGATTTGAACTCGGATCGCTGGATTCAGAGTCCAGAGTGCTTTTTTTTTTTTTTTTTTTTTTTTTTTTTTTTTTTATTATTAAAAAATCCCAATATATGTACAAATATATTTACAGTATCACAGAAAAAGATATACTAGATCAATTTTGACAAAAGTAACTCACACTTTCACACACTGGCACATGATTCCTGAAAAAGATACATGTTCCCCCCATGATAGCATGACTGACGTGTAAGCCATTCTATCTGTCTTGGTTCCTTGTAGAATCTATTTAACAATTACATTAAAAATCAAGATATATTTGACTATTTTGAAGATTTACTATTGAATTATTGACTATCACATATTCGCGGAACTTTTCGTCATTATTAATCTCTAGGCAATGAGCATAGAATTCCTTAAGATGAGACTGTATCAACATTCTAAATAATGGTTCAACTTTAAGTAATTTTTGGTATTGTGAATAATAATTCCTTCTTCGATATACAGCCATCCTGTAGGAACTCAAAAGGAAATTCACAAAATGAAAATTAACATTTTTATACGATTTTTGTAATCCAAACAAGAAAAACCTATTTGCCTGATTTACGGAAACTATTAAATTTGAATTAATGAAAAGAATACTCAACAATTTTAAACACAGCTGTTGTATATTGTGCAAAAAAGGGCAACCAACAAATATATGTGTAACATCTTCCTTTGTGTTTTTGCATAATTGGCATGAGTTAGATGTTTGTTGACCAACTATAAACTGTTTTTCCATAGTAAAAATTATATTATGAAATATTTTGAAGTCTAGATCGATCATTTCATTTGACTTAATAGCTGAATAAACTGGGTTCCAGTTTAAATTAAAAGAAGAGTCTTTCAACAATTCTTGCCATTTCACCTCACCGGTTGGAACTTTGAATTTTCTCTTTCGGAAAACATTGTATGCATTTTTGACTGATAACTCTGTTATTGCTGTCAAAGAGTCATATTGATTTACATAAAAAACTGAATCATCAGTGAACTCCGATGATACTCCATCCAAGAACGAGCCATCTACTGACAAAATATCAGACCTAATCCTAGATGGAATAGCATCTAAAATGCACTGATATTGCATTTTAACCTTCAAACATTTACAATAAGGATTACTGCATACCAACTCATGAATGGCAGATTCTGGTAAAAAACCGGAGACAACTTCATATATGATGTCTTTAATCTTGGTCACACCTCCAAGAATAAAATTTTCAAAGTAGAGTGTTTTGTTGTCAAATATTATTTGTGGATTGTCAAATAGAGACTGTTGATGAGTTTCTATTTTCGATCCTACTAAATTAACATTACCAGCATTGAGAGTATGCCAAGCAGTTAAAACTTCACCATAAAACTGTGGAAGGTATTTGATAAAGTTATTCTGTAATTCTATCCCAAATATACCTTTCACCAAACCTAATTTTTTATATTTCCGGAAATAATAAAACATAAAATATTTCCAAGGGAAATCACTAGAAATACTTTTTTTAATCCACTTACAGCGGAATGACCATTTCTTTAGAATAATGTCAGGAATATTTAACCCCCCATTACAAAAACTCCCTATAATAGTATCATACTTAATGGTATGTAATGAATTTGACCACAAGAAATTTAAACAAATAGCTTTGATTTTCTTTTCATAAAGTTCTGGAATTGGGATCACATTCAATACATACCAAAGAACAGACATTAACAAAGTTTGAATAACAATAGCCTTTCCTCTAAGTGTTAAATTTCTGCGTTTCCAGAAAAACAGAATGCTATTTAATTTCTGTATCTTTTTGCCCCAATTGCGCTGCTCACATTCATCCAAATTCCAGCCTAAATAAATACCAAGTATTTCTATGAAACCCTTTGATATTTGTAATGGGAGATGAGAACAATCTACGTTCTTTAACTTTCCCAAAGGCATAATTTCTGACTTCTGATAATTTATTTTAGCACCACAACCTTCTGAGAATATATTGAAACATTCCATACTTTTTATCACTGAAGTAACATCTGCCAGAACCAACTTATTGTCATCTGCATGTTGAAATAATTTGCACTGGAGCTGAGAACCAGGAACAGCCACGCCATGTATGTCGGCATTGGTGTTAATAAGTTTGGATAAGGGTTCAGAACATAATATAAATAATAAGGCTGATAGAGGACATCCTTGTCTCACCGATGCTGAAATATTAAAAAAGGAGGATGCATGACCGTTGATTTTAACACAACTTTTGGCGTTTTTATATAAAATTTTAATCCATTTCTGAAAATTATCACCAAATCCAAATTTTCTCAATAAACAATATAAATAATCATGGTTTATCCTATCAAAAGCCTTATTAAAATCAACTTTCATAATTAACCCATCCTCATTCTCATTTTCAACATAATGAATAAAATCTCGAATAGAAGCAACTGTTTCGCTTAAATCTCTACCCGGTACACAACATGTTTGTAATGGGGAAATAATACTATTTACAATACTCTTTAAACGATTAGCAAGCACTTTTGCTACCAATTTCCTATCAACCCCTAGTAGAGAAATGGGGCGCCAGTTGGACAAATCACGTTTATCGCCTTTCTTTTTATATACTAAAACAATTACACTTTTGGTCATGGAATTTGGTAGACAATTTTCCTGAAATATCAACGTAATTATTCTAGAGAAAATGGGTCCTAACTTATGCCAAAACTTAACAAAGAATTCTTTACTTAATCCATCTAAACCTGGGGATTTTGAAGGTGCCATTGATTTTAATGCACACCAGAGGTCCTCCTGAGTAACTGCCTGGTCACAAAAATTACTGTCCTCCCGTGTCAAGGTTGTATCTATTGCTGATAAAACTGTATCAATTTTAGCTTGCGCAATTGGTTTCTCTTCATATAACTGAGCATAAAAACTTTTAGCCACCTCTAAAATATCAAAACTGCTCTCAACAGTACTACCCGACGGTGTAAATACTGATGCAAAGAAGTTATTTTCTTGTCTAAATTTTTCCAAAGATAAAAAATATTTGGTAGACCTATCTGATTCTAAGTGAAATTTAGATTTCGACCTAATAATAGCCCCCATACATTTTTCTTTTTCTAAAAGGGACAATTCATTTTTTAGCTCTTCAATCTTGGGTATATCCATAAAACGGTTATCCCTACTACATTCTAAAGCAAGAGCTTTTTGTAAACGAACTTCCATTTCCCTCATTTTCCCACTTTTCTGCTTGGAGTACCACATGCTAAACCTTTTAATTTTAAATTTAAAATTATCCCACCAAACTAAGGGCTCAGAGATATATAGCGGGCACTCTACTTCTTTATCGATAAGATCACATACAGCCTCAAAATATTCTTTGTCATTCAGCAACGAGTTATTCAGCACCCACAATCCCGGCCCTTTATCTATTTTTTCAAGATTAAATTTAGCCACTACAAGAGAGTGATCACTGAAAGATGTATAATTCATCCAGGAATAAATATTTAGTGATATTAAATTCTTAGAACATAATATATAATCTATTCTAGCCTGTTGCAAAGATCCCTGTGACAGTCGAAGCCAACTGTATTGTTTTTTGTCGGGATTTTTTCTCCTCCACACATCAATTAAATTGAAATTTTCCATAAAATCCCTCAGAGTCTTACTGGAACCATCAATAAATCCACTGGGCCTATCCGTTCTGCTATGGCAGCAGTTAAAATCCCCAAGAATAAAAAGATTATCTACCTTACTTAAAATGGATTGTAAATAATTGAAAAAAACTATTCTTTCCTTACAATTATTTGGAGCATAAATGCTACAAAAATTGTATTCAGTTTCTCCAATCGTAATCACAATTATTAAAATACGCCCCTCCATATCTTGAAATCTGACTGTAGCTTTGTCCTTGAGTTTCTTGTTAGTTAGTATAGCTACACCTCTGCTTTTACTATTAAAACTGGACTCAAAAATCGCCCCTTCCCACGTATGTCGTAAGTCATTCAAAAAATTTGTATCCCAATGAGTTTCCTGAAGGCATATGATATCTAAACCTTTATCCTCAAATAATCTGAAAACATTATTAATTTTTCTTACATCCCTCAGCCCATTAACATTAAAACTACAAATCTGAAACATTAGAAAAAGGGTTATATAGAAGAGGTTATAAGATGACTTTGTCATGTAATAACACTTTTGGGGGTTACAGGGTCACCCTTCCTACCTACTTTAACATTTGGTTTTATGGTCTGACCAGATCTGCGCTTACGCGAAAGATTAACTTTAGTTTTCACGGGAGACATTTCACAGTCAATAGAGTGAAAATCATTGTCATCATTGTTTTCTGATTGACTCTCATTGTCCTCCATAGACACATCAATGTCAAAGTCATCTTCGTCACTTACAACAATGCCCTTGTCTAAAGTATGGTCAGATTTAATCTCACCAACACTGTCAATTGAAGAATTTTCCTGATCAGGTGAAGTGTCAATCACTTTTTCCGAACTGGATTTCACAACAAACCCATTATCATTAGAGTCATTACCCCACCTATCTGTTTCCCAAATAGACTCAGTCTGATAGAAATTCTCAGCAGTAAGTATGACATTTGTTTGCGGCTCAATATTTACAGATTTTTGGATATCTTTCTCACTGTTATTGTTCAATGAATGTGAGTCAATTACTTTGTTGGTGTTGACATCTGGTGCACGATCAATAACTGCTTCAGAGGTTCTCTCTGAAGCGACACATTTACAGTCAAAAAATCCACATAAACTACAGAGTACTTTGACACAATTACGAGCCAGGTGGCCAGGAGATTTACATTTGAAGCAAATAAATTTAGGGCAATCTCTGATTAGGTGGTCCGGTGATAAACACTTGGTACAAACTTTAATTTGATTGTCGTGCAAAACTCGAAAATAGCCCGTTCCACTCGTAGTTTCAAATTTAACAGAATATGGAAGTGACCTCAAATCTTTGGGAAATCGAACACGAACATAACGTGTACCGTCCACAACCTTCGTCCCAGGGTAACATCGTCTATGTATTGGAGACAAAAGTTCTACCTTAAAATCGTCTTTCAGTTTTCCTTCAATAACTTCGTCAGAAATATATGCAGGTAAATGTAAAAATGAAACTACAACAGAGTTACAAAAAACTTTGGAACAAGTTATTTTTTGCTTGCCTATCATAATACCGTCGTTCAACAGTTCAGTAGCGTCTGCATCATTCAAAGTAACCTCAAATAAGTCACCACTGACTGGCACACAAGCCACACACGAATCCGCCCCACATAACTTATCCACGGCCTTAATAACTTCTATAGCTTTAATTTTTGAATTGTCAATCACATTTAATCGAACAGTTAACTCCTTTTTATAATTCTCACCATCGTATCTCAATCTACGGTCATTCAATGACTCCATTTTGGTCGGACGTAACGAAACTGAAACTCCTGTTGTGGTTTTCACTCCATCCATTTCAAACCAAGAAAATCAATCACTCCAAATCCTTCAAATCTATGTAGGCAAACGTCAAAATATTCACAGAAAAGGAACTATGTTGTAAAAGGAAAACCAAATACAGACAATTATTGCCATAGGTGCCTTCACAAAGCGTTGATGGCACGGACTTAACATTGAAAATCTTCCCCTCTGAAAAACTGCTTCCACCATTTATCAAGGGGCAGACAACTAGAGAGTCCAGAGTGCTAACCATTACACCATGGAACCAACTAAACAAGCGCGCACCTTCTAGTATTAAGCTGCGAGGCTTGCGTATTTGAAGACGCTTGCTGGTTTTTGTTTTAACATCTAAAATATTCGAGTGAATACCTCTGCCTATTATCATGCAAAATGTTCAAGTTGACGTTTTTCAAAAAAAATTCATTGGATTTGCATAACATGTGGCAGCTTTTCAACAGCTAATTTCAAAACACACAGAATTTTCGCATATATAAACATCAACCTCAATGAAGTAAATGCTCCTCAAAGGGTTAATTGCACCGTTTTACTATGCACAAATGGTTAAATTGTAGAGAATATCCCCCTTTAGCTAGTACCAACATCAAAAATTGGCGGACAAAACAAAATATGCATGGCTCCATGGTGTAATGGCTAGCACTCTGGACTTTGAATCCAGCGATCCGAGTTCGAATCTCGGTGGAGCCTCAACACTGCAGGTTTTGTGACGGCATCTTGTCATGCAGTGTAAAATACCAGGTTGTGATCGAATTCTGTCGTTCCAAGCGCAAATTTCAAAACGAAATTGTTTCACTGGCATCTTTGCCAAAATAAAAAAATAAAATCAACTCACTTTCATTTTTCGTGATGCAGCTTCAAATCTATTTCAGTTCAATATTTAAATTCGATTGTGTCATCCGTCTAAATCATACATGGACCATTTTATCAATGCCTTGTTCAAACTTTCACACATTAACAATGTTCAAAAACGCAACAGACCTACTATAAACGTTACAAAATAAAATAAAAAACAGTTTTCTCGCAGGGTATATGCGCCACTTGTTGTTACTTTCAACACTGAACTGCCCAATTAAAGCGCCTTGTTTCTGCAAATGAAAAATGGAAATGAGGAAAACAAATCCACTGATAAGTATTGACAAAGTTAAAGCCAAGTGTTCAAAAGGACAGGTGGTAGGTTCCACCGAGATTTGAACTCGGATCGCTGGATTCAGAGTCCAGAGTGCTTTTTTTTTTTTTTTTTTTTTTTTAATATATTTAAAAGCAGTTCTATAATAAAACTTTGTACAAAATATTTACCATATATAAAATAAATATATGATCCGCACTGACAATTGATCATCTCTCCCTCACAGATTCACACACTGGCACATGTTCCCAACCCCCTGAAAGTTGGGCTGACGTGTAAACCCAACAATCAGCAGAACCCTCCCAATATAAAAACTGCAATGTGATAATAATAAAATACTGGAAAGATGAAAAATAAGAAGATTCATAGAAATTCTTCAAACCATAAATGAAGAATCACGTATGGAACATCAATACTCAGAAATTTAAAACATTGGTGCATTATATCGCAGCATTTCAGCAACACCTGTCTAATGACTGGGTGTTGACTGAACCCAACCCCAAAAATTTGTGTACAGCATTTCAGCTACACCGTTTAAAGACTGTTGTAGCTGATAGAAACAAATCCCTAGTAAATCCCACTGAATTTCAGCAACACCCGTTTAAAGAATGAGTGTAAACTGAATCCCACCAGAGCCAATTAAATTTTCACTAAAAGCATATCAAACCAAAAATTACATAATTATTCAAACAAAAACTGTATATTTTCAAGTGTTATTCCTAAACGTATCAAACATATATTATAATATTAGAAAGTCTAGTATAAAGTATATTTAAGCAATTAACGGGGTATAGCTTTTGAATTTCGAAGAAAAAACCCAAATTATTTTCTGTGACTCCAGAATAGGTGCCAAAATATACTGGGGTGTTTAACTAATGTCATTTTGTTAATTTGAGAGTAAAGAGTTGTTACCTCCCTTTGAATATGAACTCGATCGCGAACATCATGCTGAAAGCTTCTCAGAAACAAATTAAAAATGAATAAATAAAAGGTATACTCAAAATTGAGTAAAATAGAAAAGTTAGAATGTTAATTACCTTAAAGAAACTAGGCCTTGTACAGAGAGGATAAACTATACTCAAAAGTGAAACCTCTATCTCTCAACACAAAATTACGAAATACCGGGAACAAGGAAGTGATTGATTACATTCAAGAATGGCAAGTGTAAAATATTGAAAATAGTGAAAGTATTATGTACCATTTCTGGTCTACTCACGAAATAGGAAATATTATGTGCAAATACTAACTATTAAAAGTAGAACAGAACCCCCCCACCACCAAAAAAAAACCCCATAAACCCAAAACAACTGAAATTGTTCAAACAAAAACAACCGTTTATATTCTTATTTACTGAAAGACATAACATCCTCATATATGGGATTACGCACATACAAGGAACTAATTATTTATAATTGAACTCCCCTCACAATTATTAATTCTTTATCCAAGTGTATTTAAAAATATCTTGTATCAAATCCAGGGTTGATTAAAAACAAATTCTACCATTTTGGTAATCCTCATAAAAATGAACCACGGCAGACCATGGCAAATCCCAAAATACCCTGGCAATACCATGGTACCACCAGGGCACCCCGGGGCCCACCACGGTCCACCACGGCACCCCCTAAAAAGGGAAGACTGTAATGTTGTGTATATCCAGGCAATATAAAAGTTCATGCAAGGCAAACCTATCAAATATGCACTGTTTCTAAGTCTCTTTGCTTTCCCTAGAGCCATAACAATGGCAAAATTGACAACCAAAGGAGAGTTTACAAACTGAGAAAATGCTGATAACAATTATGATTATAGCCACTAGTACACCAGGTACAGTAATCTGCCCCCCCCCCCCCCCCCCCACCTTTCCTTACAACCATCTTTGGTTTTTAACACTACCAAAAGCACAATACCATAATTGAGTTTAATGCTACTTTAAGCATACATGGCTATATAAAACCAGTTATACAAGAGTAAACCTAATTCTAAATCATCATTTATGCCTGTGTAGCCCACTTAGACAACTGCCACACTAGATGTGGGCTAGGTGAATGCTTACAGCAGCACATTAAAAGTAAAACCGAAAAACATTATTCAAAGTATACTTCACTCCTATTGGATGTTCAAGTAATTCGAATTAATTTCTGTGACCTAGTTTGACAAATAGATTATTAAAAGTTAACTTCGATCGTACCGTCATGCATATAAACTAAATTATTGTTCTGAAGAATATTTTTTTCTAAGAAATTATTTGAATGACTGTGGCCAAAAAATATTTGCATATATTTTAGGTGCTGCTTTATTAAAATTCTAAGCAAGTCAAACACTCTTAATAATTTGCCTTCCTTCATGAAAAAATTTCTTCTTCTGAACACAGCCACCCTGTATGAACTTAGTAATAAATTGATAAAAATTCCATTGACCACTGAACTTTTTTTGTGGTAGCCGAATAGCAAAAACTCATTAAAATTATCAACAGATAAACTTATTTGTAAACCTAACAATAAATATTCAGTTAACTTGTGACATTCACTTTTTACTTTAACCAATAATGGACAGTTAATGAAAATGTGTAATATATCTTCAGGTTCTTGTTTACAAAGAGGGCATAATGAGGAAATACTGTTGTCAATTTTGTGCTGTAAGGAAAAGGTATAAATTATATTATGTATTACTTTAAAATCAGTATCGATCATATCAGATGATTTCCAAAATGCATGTAGAGACTTCCAGATTTGACTGAAGCTTATATGTGGAAATAATGATCTCCAGTATTGTTCGGCAGAGGGTTTTTCGATAAATTGCTCTATTAAAATATTGTAAGCTTGTTTTGTTGTCAAAAATTCAATATCTGTTATTTCACCATTTGCACTTACAAATCTTAAATTGTCTTTATCATCAGAAGTGTTTCTTCGATTATTCCGAGATTCAGAATTTATGAAGTCTTTCCAAGACTGCGGTAGTGCGTTTACAATTATATTGAATTTTCGTCGTATATCTTTTGGGGAAAATGTAATAGTAGAATCTGAAATTAGCTCAATAATAGCATCAGGAGAAAGGAACCCTGGAACTACCTCATAAACAAAATCTCTCACACAAATGAGCCCCGCATTCACAAAATCAAAAAAATATAATTGTTTACCATCTTCATCAATAATTTGTGGATTATCAAAAATACATTGGTCTAGAATATTAGATGTGTTCAGATTTAGATAGCTATTCTTATCAGTTAATAGTCTCCATGCTTCAAGTATTTGAAAATAAAAATTTGACGATGATTTCAAAATTTTTTTGTCCAAGCTAATACTGAATATATTTTGAGATAAATTTAACATTTTATATTTACCTATATGGTAATAAAAAAATTTTGTCCATGGAAACTCACTCACAAATAATTTTTTAATCCATTTACATCTCATGGCATACATTTTTGTTTCAATGTCAACAAAATTTAGACCCCCATCATTAAATTTAGCAACTATAGTACTATATTTAACTAAATGTTTTTTACCGAACCACAGAAAATCTAAGCAAATTTTCTTTATTTCTTGCAAACAATTTTGAGGGATACTTACGACATGAAGTGTATACCAAATTGTCGACAAGAGGAGAGTATTCAAAATCAAGGCTCTGCCTTTTAGCGATAAATTCCTTCTTTTCCACAAAAAGAGAATCTTCTTCATCTTAGTAATTCTTTCATTCCAGTTAAAAATATTATACTTATTTTCATTGGGACCAAGAAATATTCCTAAAATTAGTATTGTTTCTTTACAATCTTTCAGCGGGAAGTCCGAAAAATCAGAAAACTTTGAAATACCTAAAGGCATGTACTCAGATTTGTCCATGTTAATTTTTGCCCCTGAACCTTTTGAGTAAATATTTAAAACACTGAGTGTATTTTCACATGAAACTTTATTTTTTAATAACAGTTCAGTATCATCAGCATGATTAAAGGATTTACACACACTTCCATCTGGGAGTTTTATTCCATGAATATCATCTCTATTGTTAATTAAACATATTAAAGGTTCCGCTGTTAATACGTACAGCATTGCCGACAATGGACAACCTTGTCGAACCGATCTTTCAATTCTGAAATAAGACGATGTATGCTGATTTACTTTAATGCAACTTTTAACCTCATGATATAATATTTTAACCCACTGTATGAAATTTTGGCCAAATCCAAATTTTTCAAGAACATGAAACAAATATACATGATTCACTCGATCAAATGCTTTCATTTGGTCTAATTTGATGAGAATACCTTCTTGATTTTCATCTTCTATGTATTTAATGATATCTCGAATGCTGGCAATGTTCTCACTAATATCCCTACCTGGTACACAAGTTTGAGTCGGAGACACCAAAGAACAAATGACATTTTTTAAACGATTTGCGAGAACTTTTGACAGAATCTTATAATCAGTATTTAAAAGGCTAATCGGTCTCCAATTTTTAAGGTCTCTTTTATCACCTTTCTTTTTATAAATTACAACAATGATGCCTGTTTTCATAGATCGGCAAAGCTCTTTTTGTTCAAATATTTTGTTGAACACCTCAAAAAGAATTGATTTCAAAATACTCCAGAAATGTTTATAAAATTCAGATGTTAAACCATCTGAGCCAGGGGATTTTTTAGATGCCATGTTAGAAAGGGCATTTGACAACTCTTCGGAAGTTATTTCAAAATCACAGAACTCAACGTCTTCTTGACTCAAATTTCTTTCCAAGCTTTCTAAAAGTAAAGCTTCGGATAATGGGTCTATGTCTTCAGATTTATATAATGTTTCATAGAAATTTTTTACAGTATTTACAATCATGAATGGGTCAGTTATAGTTAAGCCATTATTATCAAGGATTTCTTTAATATAGTTAAATTGTTGTCTGTAACTTTCTAAACCTAGAAAATAACTAGTACATTTATCTTCTTGTAAGGTATGATTGGCTTTGGATCGCAGTATCGCACCTTCCAATTCAAAATTTTCTATCGCATTCAACTCAGCTTGTAATTCTTTAATTCGTAAAATACAATCGTGCCTATTGTTCAAGTGTGCGGCTTTTGCCATTTCAATTTTCAAACGCTTTTCTAAATTATTTTTGTATTGGTATCTCTCTTTATTAACTTTTTTACTAAAATAAATGCTATATTTTTTCAATTGATATTTGAGATTATCCCACCATACTAAAATATCATCATTATATAAACTCTGTAACTTGCTTTGATCAATCAGTTTTTCAATGCTTTTGCAATATTCAGAATTTTGTAACAAGCTATTATTTAAAATCCACACTCCAGGCCCTCTATCAATCATCTCAAAATTACATTTTGTGTAAATAATTGAATGGTCACTAAGAGAAGAATGAGATATAAAACAGTAATCAAAGATTGAGTTTAAGTTGGAAGAATTAAGAATTAAATCAATTCGACTTTGTTGAAGTACTTCTTCGCGGAATCTATGCCAGGTAAATTCAGATTTGTCCGGATATTTATATCTCCACTGATCAGTCAAGTTATTATTTTGTATGAGGCTGTTTAATGATTTTACACTTTTTTCCATCACAAATTTACCAAGTGGTCTATCTAAGGGAGATAATGCAGTATTGAAATCCCCAAGTATAATTGCATTTTCTTTACCAGTAATGAATTTATTCAATTCTGAGAAAAATTCAACTTTTTCAGATAGAAAGTTAGGTGCATAAACACTCATAATATGATACTTTATATTTTCTATGGACAGTTGAACACATACAAATCTGCCATCTGAGGTTTTCCAAGTATTGATAATATTATTAGCATACTTTCTAGAAATTAAAAGAGCAACTCCTCTGCATTGTGTTGTATAATTACTGTAAACAATTGAACCATTCCAGCAATTCAAGAAAGATTTATCAGGGTCATTAGTCCAAAATGTTTCTTGAAGTGCCGCAATTTCAACATGACGAGAGTTGAAAATTGTACATAATTTTCGAAATTTATTTATATCAGTGAGACCATTAGTATTATGAGTTGCCAAAAGTGCCATTGTTACAAAAAGGCAGAAACAATGCATAAATGACATAATCATGAAAGAACATCACCCCTCTTTATTTTACGAGATTTATCTTCACAATCGGTTGCTTTCGGTGACTGATTTTTTCTTTTCAATATAGCAGGATCAACATTCATAGGAACTGGGGTGGAGGATGAGTTAACAGGTTCAGCATCTGACTCAATAATTACATTTTCTTTACATTTAGCTTCAACTCTCTGAGTATTGTCAAGACTATGTCCAGATTCAGGCACTGAAACCGCAAACCCATCCTCACCAGATTGTGATTTATCAATATTTTCCAAGAAATCACCGAAAGTAACTTCATCAACTGTGGAATCATGTGAAGTATCCATACTGCCTGACTTTAGTGAAGAGGCTGATTCAGTTGATGCTACACTATCGGCTGAATTAAGCCATCTGTTATTTATGCCCAAATTGTCGAAGGGGTCACATGAACAAGCCACTCCACTAAAGCCACATTTCTCACATAATTTGTCACCTCGGTCACAAATATTACCCTGGCTTGACACTTCACCTTCACTGTTAATGTTCAAAATCACTGCCTCATTATTTGAACTGGACTGATTCTCAATCTCTACATTACATATACAATTACTTAAAGTTTTTTTACAGTCTATGCATAGATCCGATCGACAATTCCTGGCTATATGGCCTCTCAATTTACATTTAAAACAAGTCAA
>CM062293.1:356579834-356582334 GCA_031216915.1 Pictodentalium vernedei
AATTCATTGGATTTGCATAACATGTGGCAGCTTTTCAACAGCTAATTTCAAAACACACAGAGTTTTCGCATATATAAACATCAACCTCAATGGAGTAAATGCTCCTCAAAGGGTTAATTGCACCGTTTTACTATGCACAAATGGTTAAATTGTAGAGAATATCCCCCTTTAGCTAGTACCAACATCAAAAATTGGCGGACAAAACAAAATATGCATGGCTCCATGGTGTAATGGCTAGCACTCTGGACTTTGAATCCAGCGATCCGAGTTCGAATCTCGGTGGAGCCTCAACACTGCAGGTTTTGTGACGGCATCTTGTCATGCAGTGTAAAATACCAGGTTGTGATCGAATTCTGTCGTTCCAAGCGCAAATTTCAAAACGAAATTGTTTCACTGGCATCTTTGCCAAAATAAAAAAATAAAATCAACTCACTTTCATTTTTCGTGATGCAGTTTCAAATCTATTTCAGTTC
Source organism: Pictodentalium vernedei (assembly GCA_031216915.1). Lineage (NCBI taxonomy): Eukaryota > Metazoa > Mollusca > Scaphopoda > Dentaliida > Dentaliidae > Pictodentalium > Pictodentalium vernedei. The sequence continues at coordinate 356,580,308 of CM062293.1, forward strand.
AATATTTAAATTCGATTGTGTCATCCGTCTAAATCATACATGGACCATTTTATCAATGCCTTGTTCAAACTTTCACCCATTAACAATGTTCAAAAACGCAACAGACCTACTATAAACGTTACAAAATAAAATAAAAAACAGTTTTCTCGCAGGGTATATGCGCCACTTGTTGTTACTTTCAACACTGAACTGCCCAATTAAAGCGCCTTGTTTCTGCAAATGAAAAATGGAAATGAGGAAAACAAATCCACTGATAAGTATTGACAAAGTTAAAGCCAAGTGTTCAAAAGGACAGGTGGTAGGTTCCACCGAGATTTGAACTCGGATCGCTGGATTCAGAGTCCAGAGTGCTAACCATTACACCATGGAACCAACTAAACAAGCGCGCACCTTCTAGTATTAAGCTGCGAGGCTTGCGTATTTGAAGACGCTTGCTGGTTTTTGTTTTAACATCTAAAATATTCGAGTGAATACCTCTGCCTATTATCATGCAAAATGTTCAAGTTGACGTTTTTCAAAAAAAATTCATTGGATTTGCATAACATGTGGCAGCTTTTCAACAGCTAATTTCAAAACACACAGAATTTTCGCATATATAAACATCAACCTCAATGAAGTAAATGCTCCTCAAAGGGTTAATTGCACCGTTTTACTATGCACAAATGGTTAAATTGTAGAGAATATCCCCCTTTAGCTAGTACCAACATCAAAAATTGGCGGACAAAACAAAATATGCATGGCTCCATGGTGTAATGGCTAGCACTCTGGACTTTGAATCCAGCGATCCGAGTTCGAATCTCGGTGGAGCCTCAACACTGCAGGTTTTGTGACGGCATCTTGTCATGCAGTGTAAAATACCAGGTTGTGATCGAATTCTGTCGTTCCAAGCGCAAATTTCAAAACGAAATTGTTTCACTGGCATCTTTGCCAAAATAAAAAAATAAAATCAACTCACTTTCATTTTTCGTGATGCAGTTTCAAATCTATTTCAGTTCAATATTTAAATTCGATTGTGTCATCCGTCTAAATCATACATGGACCATTTTATCAATGCCTTGTTCAAACTTTCACCCATTAACAATGTTCAAAAACGCAACAGACCTACTATAAACGTTACAAAATAAAATAAAAAACAGTTTTCTCGCAGGGTATATGCGCCACTTGTTGTTACTTTCAACACTGAACTGCCCAATTAAAGCGCCTTGTTTCTGCAAATGAAAAATGGAAATGAGGAAAACAAATCCACTGATAAGTATTGACAAAGTTAAAGCCATGTGTTCAAAAGGACAGGTGATAGGTTCCACCGAGATTTGAACTCGGATCGCTGGATTCAGAGTCCAGAGTGCTAACCATTACACCATGGAACCAACTAAACAAACGCGCACCTTCTAGTATTAAGCTGCGAGGCTTGCGTATTTGAAGACGCTTGCTGGTTTTTGTTTTAACATCTAAAATATTCGAGTGAATACCTCTGCCTATTATCATGCAAAATGTTCAAGTTGACGTTTTTCAAAAAAAATTCATTGGATTTGCATAACATGTGGCAGCTTTTCAACAGCTAATTTCAAAACACACAGAATTTTCGCATATATAAACATCAACCTCAATGAAGTAAATGCTCCTCAAAGGGTTAATTGCACCGTTTTACTATGCACAAATGGTTAAATTGTAGAGAATATCCCCCTTTAGCTAGTACCAACATCAAAAATTGGCGGACAAAACAAAATATGCATGGCTCCATGGTGTAATGGCTAGCACTCTGGACTTTGAATCCAGCGATCCGAGTTCGAATCTCGGTGGAGCCTCAACACTGCAGGTTTTGTGACGGCATCTTGTCATGCAGTGTAAAATACCAGGTTGTGATCGAATTCTGTCGTTCCAAGCGCAAATTTCAAAACGAAATTGTTTCACTGGCATCTTTGCCAAAATAAAAAAATAAAATCAACTCACTTTCATTTTTCGTGATGCAGTTTCAAATCTATTTCAGTTCAATATTTAAATTCGATTGTGTCATCCGTCTAAATCAT
>CM062293.1:356584834-356627334 GCA_031216915.1 Pictodentalium vernedei
TCCCTATCCCAATGTAATGCATTCACACACACACCCATCCACACCTTTGTGCTTTATTATTTTAAAATTTCACTAATTACACAAACCATAACACACCCAATGACACATGAATTGAGATTTAATTATGAGTATTGTTATTTAATAGCAATACTCTAAAACCATGCATTGTACAAGATGTAAGTCTTCCAATCATCAACACCCTCCCAACCAAGTGTATGTATGTATGTACAGATAAATGTATATTGAGTATACTGAAAGAAAAAAGAAAATATATTTTAGCAATAGTGCACTGAATTTGGATATTCAGTTGGAAGTAAACAACACATTATTTGAAAAGATCCATATGTAATTCATCTCCAACAAAATATACAAGAGGGTTGAATCTTTTTATATTTTTATCAAATTGATCCATTTTCATATTGTTAATACAAAAATTATAATAAAATTCCAAATGGGAAATAATCAACATTCTCCATAACAGCTCAACATTTAGCAATTTATTTTCTTTTATAAAATAATTCCTTCTTCGAAATATAGCTAATCTGTATGAGCTTAAGATCAAATTTACAAAAACATTGTTCACCTTACTGTAGTTCTTAGAATATCCAAATAGAAGAAATAACTCAAACTGTGCTGAACTGACAATGGCTGAAGAATTTGAAAACAAAAGACCAAGCATTTTCTTACAAACTGACTTACTTTTCACTAACATGGAACAATTAGTAAACATATGCTGTATATTTTCACTTTCTATTTTACATAATGGACACTTATCTGTATCTTGTTGTTTGGATAAAAATTGTTTTTCATATGTGTAAACTATATTATGATAAACTTTGAAATCTAAATCCATCATATTGGAGGATTTAACGTTACTATTAATCAATGGCCAAAATAGTTTAAAAGAATTACAATTGATAGTTCTGTTCCAAAACACTTCACCTGCAGAAATTATAAATTCTTGAGTTCTGTAAATTTCATAAGCAGCTTTTGTAGTCAAGTAAGAAACATTCAAAATGTTACTATGAACATCAATGAAATTCAAAGAATTTAATTCTGTGAGTGATCCTGGAGATGGACTGATACTTGAAATTTCTCTAGACTTGTTTATTATATTTATCCATTCTTCCTTAATGGCAGCCATAATTTGAAAGTATTGTACTTCGACCTCAAGACAAGTGCACTCAGCTCTATCACATACAAGCTCATGAATTGCACTTGTACGAAAGAAACCTGGGATCACTTCATAACATATATCCTTAATTTTGCTGACACCAGCTTTGATAAAATTTTTGAAAAATAATGTTTTACCATTAAATGTGATTTGAGGATTATCAAATAAAGATTGTTCACCAACATCAAAATTATGATTGACCATTCCAATAGAATCACCTAGTAATTTATTCCAAGCAACTAAAATTTCTTTATAAAATGCTGGCATAAAATTTAACTCTTTAGTGCATATATTTACTGCAAATATACTGTCAACAAGTTGAAGAGACTTGTAATTTTTAAAGTAATATTTTTGAAAAAAAACCCATGGAAATTGGCTGGTATTTCTTTTCCTAATCCATTTACAACGTAATGCTAACATCTTCAAACGAATGTCTGGTATATTTAACCCACCACATGAAGACTTTCCAATGACAGTTTTGTATTTAATAACATGATATGAGTTATTCCACAGAAAGTGAAGTATTAAAGTTTTAATCTTATTAATATATAATTCTGGTATTGAAATTGTGTTTAGCAAATACCACAAAGTAGACAATAAAAGTAAATTTATAACAATTGACTTGCCTTTCAAACTTAATGATCTTTCTTTCCAAAAATGTAAAATGGACGACAATTTATGCACCTTTTTTCCCCAGTTAAGAAACTCACATTGTTCAGTGTTGTAGCCCAAGTAAACTCCCAGTATTTCTAAATACCCATCAGCTATTTTAATTGGAAGATGGGACAGATCAATAGACTTCAGGGTTCCTAATGGGGGGATTTCTGATTTAGAATAATTAATTTTTGCCCCCGATCCTAACGAAAATAAATGAAAGCATTTCAATACATATTCAATCGAAGGGACATCTGAGAGAGTTAACTTATTGTCATCTGCATGCTGAAAAAGTTTAAATTCAAATGTGCTACCTGGTACTTTTAGACCATGTATATCAGGACTATCCTTTATCAGCTGTGCTAATGGTTCAGAACACAGAATAAATAACAGGGCTGACAAAGGACAACCTTGTCTTACAGAAGAATTTATCCCAAAAAAGGATGACACATGGCCATTTACTTTAACACAACTTTTCGAATTTTTATACAAAATTTTAACCCAGGAAATAAAATTAGGACCAAAACCACACCTATTCAGCAAGTGGAACATGTATTCATGATTCAATCTATCAAATGCCTTATTCAAATCAACCTTCATGACTAATCCTGGTAAATTATTTTCTTCCACATAATAAATAAAATCACGTATTGAAACTATTGTTTCACTCAAGTCCCTACCAGGGATGCAACAAGTTTGAAAATCAGATATAAGAGTGTGAATCACCTTCTTAATTCTATTTGACATGACTTTTGCTATCAACTTTCTGTCTACATTAAGAAGGGAGATAGGTCTCCAGTTAGCCACATCTCTCTTATCACCCTTCTTTTTGTAAACAAGTACAATGACACCCCTAGTCATAGACCTAGCTAAACATCCATTTTCACTTATAACATTTACAAGATTTAGAACAATTGGCCCTAATTTCCACCAAAACTTTTGATAAAATTCCTTTGAAAGTCCATCCAAACCAGGTGATTTGGAAGGGGCCATTCCATTTAGTGCACTTGTTAGCTCCTCCAGAGAAATACTCTTATCACACATTATTTTATCTTCTTCTGATAAGGATTTCTTGATGGAATTACCCAAAACGCCAATATCGTTGTCATCCAAATTTTGTTTGGTGTACAACTTTTCATAAAATGACTTAACAGAATTCAAAATATTAAATGCATCATTAACTATTGACCCCTTCTCGTCAAAAATCTCAGCAAAAACATTACCACTTTGCTTAACTTTCTCTAAACGTAAAAAGTACTTTGTGCATCTATCTGACTCCAAATGAAATTTAGATTTTGAACGAACGATGGCCCCTTTACATTTTTCTAATTCTAATTTAGCTAATTCTTCTTTCAAATTAAGTATTTTCTGAATATTTGAAAATTTTGTACTCCTGCTACACTCCAAAGCTAACAGTCTTTGTAAGTTATATTCTTTTTCCTTATTTAATTTCTGTTTTTTCTGACAAAAAAATTGTGAAAACCTTTTCACCTTAAACTTAAAATTATCCCACCCACAAGTGGTTCATTCACATATAAAGGGCAGCGAACTTCCCTATCAATAAGCTCACAAATGCCATCTGCGTATTCTACATCATTCAGAACTGAATTATTCAATATCCAAATGCCAGGACCATGAACAATATTTTCTAGGTTAAAATTAGAAATCACCATTGCATGGTCAGAAAAAGTTGTATAATTAATAAAGCAATAATTGTTTAAACAAACCAAAGACCTTGAGCACAAAATATAGTCAATTCGGCTTTGTTGGAGACTGACTTGAACTATTCTATGCCAAGAAAATTGTTTCTTATTGTAATTTTTGTGTCTCCATACATCCATTAACCTATTGTTTTCTACAAACTGTTGAAAATATTTTGTTGAGCTGTCAACCATTCCATTATGCCTGTCAATCTTATGCAAACAACAATTAAAATCACCAAGCATAATGAAATTATTGGCATTCAACACTTTAGCATCCAGAAAATCAAAAAATTCTAATTTATTTCTATAATTATTCGGAGAGTAAATACTACAAATGTTATAAGTTTGTGCTCCTACTAAAAAACTAATAAGTAAAAATCGTCCTTCATTGTCTTTGCTTATCGAAGTTACACAATTCTTATACTTTTCAGAAACTAAAATCGCCACCCCTCTACTTTTCCCATTGTAACAAGACTGATAAATTTCACCTTTCCAGATATGTTTTAATCCATTCAAAAAATTTGTATCCCAAAAAGTTTCCTGTAAGGCAATGACATCAAAGTGTTTTTCTTGAAATAAGGACAAAATATTATTTAGCTTGTGAATATCCCGCAGACCATTCACATTAAAACTGCAAAATAGAACCATTACAAGAATAAGAAATATTATAATATAGGGCATTTGAATTATATTTATGAACATTCAGCATTCACGGGCTGTTTTCTTCTGCCCACTTTAATATTAGGCTTAGGATTAAATCTGCCTCTTCTCTTCCTGTTAACATGCAATGTGTCAGAGTCACATTCCATTTCAACAGGGACAGAATCAGCAGGTTCATCAACATCAGACAAAACTATTTCTTCGTCATTATAACTTGAGTTATCATCTATAACTGAAACCTCAGTACCATGTGAATCGATATTTGATGGCTCGGTTGTATTCGTAACAGGGTCACATGGGATTGCATTTTCTTTACTCGATAAAAAACTAACGGAATTTGAAATCCCATTATCATTCACACTTGTAGTTAAAAGGTCACCCGTGTTGACTACAATATCAGCACAGATGCTTTGATTTGTATTTCCATTTGGAAATCTACTCGACGGAACGTCACCACTTTCAATAATGGGTGAATCTACTTTAGATGCATCATTGGCATCTCTTTGTTGATTCGACACATGATCAATTTCCCAAAAAGATTCTTGAACCCCAAAATAATCATACTCAGTTAAAGGTAACCTCTGAACTTCTGAGAGTACTTTTACAGGATTATTTACAGCAACAACAGATTTTACTTGAGACTCTTCAATTTTATCAACCATAACACCACTCTTTGAGTTGGAACTAACAGAATCTGATGAATGGTTTATTTGTTTTTCCGTAGAATCACAACCACAGTTAAACATGCCACATCTCTCACACAGCTGACGAGTACAAAATCGAGCAACGTGCCCTGGAAGCTTACACTTGTAGCACGTGAACAATGGGCAATCCTTAATCAAATGCTGGTCAGATAAACATTTCGAACATACCTTCACCTGGTTATTGTGCAAAACACGGAAATAATTAGCACCACTAACTGTCTTGAATCTTAATGAATATGGAAGAGACACTAATCCTTCAGGAAATTTTACTCTAACATATCTAGTTCCATCGACAATTTTTGTACCTGGATAACACCTCCTTTCAATGTTACTTAATACCTGGAGCTTAAAATCAACTTCAAGTTTTTCCTTGATTTCCTCATCGGTAATATATGCCGGCAGATGTAGAATGGAAACCACTACAGTTTCATTGAAAACTTTGGAACAGTCGTATTTTGATTTTCCAATCTTAAGACCATCTTTCAATAACTCAGTTGAATCAGCGTCATTCAAAGTAATTTCAAATAAATCACCAGAGACGGGGATACACGCTAAAATAATGTCAGTACCACACAGCTCTTCAACAGCAGCAATAACTTCTGATGCTTTAATTCTGGAATTGTCAATAACATTAACACGCACCGTTAATTCTTTCTTATATAGCATACCACGAATACTTCTCCTCAAATCAGTATTCCCCAGTTTTGACATTGTTGATCTTTGTGCATTTGCAGAAGACATTATTTTGGTAATCAACCACGCCACTAAAATCACTATTCCACAAAGTCAGTTACAGAAATAAAGTTATCAAAATAATTCTGGAAACAAACAAAATGCAGCCAGCAATATATTTCTGACACAGCAGTTCAAAAACGAAAGGATGTTTTGGATTTTTCATTTCCAATTCACCACTTCAAAAAAGCTGCCATTCCATGCTTAAAGGGCAGACAACTTCTCTGAAAAAATCATTTAGAGATGATTCACAGATATTTGGGGTGCTATGAATACCGCTCAGAACAGATGTCACAGATCTAGATGATCTTCAGCCATGCAGGAGCAATCGCTAACATGCCTGTAACTCAGTGTAAGGCACGTAATTCCACATGAGGACACACGACACCTGGTGTTGATGCCTTACGACGCTCAAGCACAGATAGGACATCGGACATCCATTCCTCAGCCGTTGACGACTCATCCGAGACGTAACCTCGATGCTTAACAGGCACCCCCTGTTCATCGGGATGTTATGGGTGCTAGGAATACCACGTCAGAACAGATCTTCCAACATGCAAGCGCACCACTACACGATGATACCCAGTGATACTCAATGAAGCACTGTTAAGGTTCGACACGTGAGAGTCCACACGAGGACAACAGCATCTAGCATTGATGCCGGATGGCACTCAAGCACAGAAGGGACATCCATTCCTCAGCCGCTAACGACTATTCAAGGCTAGTGATACTCAATGAAGCACTGTTCTTATGTACGGCTTGAACTAGACGCTATCACCGATGATTAACAGGCACCACTGTTCATCGGCTTTTCGGGGGCTTGAACCCCCAATCTTATGGTCCGAAGTCTGATGCGCTTACCACTAGGCTAATGACCTCGCCAAAAAAATCATTTGGAGGTGATTCACAGATATTTGGGGTGCTATGAATACCGCTCAGAACAGATGTCACAGATCTAGATGAGCTTCAGCCATGCAGGAGCAATCGCTAACGTGCCTGTAACTCAGTGTAAGGCACGTAATTCCACATGAGGACACACGACACCTGGTGTTGATGCCTTATGACGCTCAAGCACAGATAGGACATCGGACATCCATTCCTCTGCCGTTGACGACTCATCCGAGACGTAACCTCGATGTTTAACAGGCACCCCCTGTTCATCGGGATGTTATGGGTGCTAGGAATACCACTTCAGAACAGATCTTCCAACATGCAAGCGCACCACTACACGATGATACCCAGTGATACTCAATGAAGCACTGTTAAGGTTCGACACGTGAGAGTCCACACGAGGACAACAGCATCTAGTATTGATGCCGGATGGCACTCAAGCACAGAAGGGAGATCCATTCCTCAGCTGCTAACGACTATTCAAGCCTAGTGATACTCAATGAAGCACTGTTCTTATGTACGGCTTGAACTAGACGCTATCACCGATGATTAACAGGCACCACTGTTCATCGGCTTTTCGGGGGCTTGAACCCCCAATCTTATGGTCCGAAGTCTGATGCGCTTACCACTAGGCTAATGACCTCGCCCGGTTCCACCGAGATTTGAACTCGGATCGCTGGATTCAGAGTCCAGAGTGCTAACCATTACACCATGGAACCAACTAAACAAGCGCGCACCTTCTAGTATAAAGCTGCGAGGCTTGCGTATTTGAAGACGCTTGCTGGTTTTTGTTTTAACATCTAAAATATTCGAGTGAATACCTCTGCCTATTATCATGCAAAATGTTCAAGTTGACGTTTTTCAAAAAAAAATTCATTGGATTTGCATAACATGTGGCAGCTTTTCAACAGCTAATTTCAAAACACACAGAATTTTCGCATATATAAACATCAACCTCAATGAAGTAAATGCTCCTCAAAGGGTTAATTGCACCGTTTTACTATGCACAAATGGTTAAATTGTAGAGAATATCCCCCTTTAGCTAGTACCAACATCAAAAATTGGCGGACAAAACAAAATATGCATGGCTCCATGGTGTTATGGCTAGCACTCTGGACTTTGAATCCAGCGATCCGAGTTCGAATCTCGGTGGAGCCTCAACACTGCAGGTTTTGTGACGGCATCTTGTCATGCAGTGTAAAATACCAGGTTGTGATCGAATTCTGTCGTTCCAAGCGCAAATTTCAAAACGAAATTGTTTCACTGGCATCTTTCCCAAAATAAAAAAATAAAATCAACTCACTTTCATTTTTCGTGATGCAGTTTCAAATCTATTTCAGTTCAATATTTAAATTCGATTGTGTCATCCGTCTAAATCATACATGGACCATTTTATCAATGCCTTGTTCAAACTTTCACCCATTAACAATGTTCAAAAACGCAACAGACCTACTATAAACGTTACAAAATAAAATAAAAAAACAGTTTTCTCGCAGGGTATATGCGCCACTTGTTGTTACTTTCAACACTGAACTGCCCAATTAAAGCGCCTTGTTTCTGCAAATGAAAAATGGAAATGAGGAAAACAAATCCACTGATAAGTATTGACAAAGTTAAAGCCAAGTGTTCAAAAGGACAGGTGGTAGGTTCCACCGAGATTTGAACTCGGATCGCTGGATTCAGAGTCCAGAGTGCTAACCATTACACCATGGAACCAACTAAACAAGAGCGCACCTTCTAGTATTAAGCTGCGAGGCTTGCGTATTTGAAGACGCTTGCTGGTTTTTGTTTTAACATCTAAAATATTCGAGTGAATACCTCTGCCTATTATCATGCAAAATGTTCAAGTTGACGTTTTTCAAAAAAAATTCATTGGATTTGCATAACATGTGGCAGCTTTTCAACAGCTAATTTCAAAACACACAGAATTTTCGCATATATAAACATCAACCTCAATGAAGTAAATGCTCCTCAAAGGGTTAATTGCACCGTTTTACTATGCACAAATGGTTAAATTGTAGAGAATATCCCCCTTTAGCTAGTACCAACATCAAAAATTGGCGGACAAAACAAAATATGCATGGCTCCATGGTGTTATGGCTAGCACTCTGGACTTTGAATCCAGCGATCCGAGTTCGAATCTCGGTGGAGCCTCAACACTGCAGGTTTTGTGACGGCATCTTGTCATGCAGTGTAAAATACCAGGTTGTGATCGAATTCTGTCGTTCCAAGCGCAAATTTCAAAACGAAATTGTTTCACTGGCATCTTTCCCAAAATAAAAAAATAAAATCAACTCACTTTCATTTTTCGTGATGCAGTTTCAAATCTATTTCAGTTCAATATTTAAATTCGATTGTGTCATCCGTCTAAATCATACATGGACCATTTTATCAATGCCTTGTTCAAACTTTCACCCATTAACAATGTTCAAAAACGCAACAGACCTACTATAAACGTTACAAAATAAAATAAAAAACAGTTTTCTCGCAGGGTATATGCGCCACTTGTTGTTACTTTCAACACTGAACTGCCCAATTAAAGCGCCTTGTTTCTGCAAATGAAAAATGGAAATGAGGAAAACAAATCCACTGATAAGTATTGACAAAGTTAAAGCCAAGTGTTCAAAAGTACAGGTGGTAGGTTCCACCGAGATTTGAACTCGGATCGCTGGATTCAGAGTCCAGAGTGCTAACCATTACACCATGGAACCAACTAAACAAGAGCGCACCTTCTAGTATTAAGCTGCGAGGCTTGCGTATTTGAAGACGCTTGCTGGTTTTTGTTTTAACATCTAAAATATTCGAGTGAATACCTCTGCCTATTATCATGCAAAATGTTCAAGTTGACGTTTTTCAAAAAAAATTCATTGGATTTGCATAACATGTGGCAGCTTTTCAACAGCTAATTTCAAAACACACAGAATTTTCGCATATATAAACATCAACCTCAATGAAGTAAATGCTCCTCAAAGGGTTAATTGCACCGTTTTACTATGCACAAATGGTTAAATTGTAGAGAATATCCCCCTTTAGCTAGTACCAACATCAAAAATTGGCGGACAAAACAAAATATGCATGGCTCCATGGTGTTATGGCTAGCACTCTGGACTTTGAATCCAGCGATCCGAGTTCGAATCTCGGTGGAGCCTCAACACTGCAGGTTTTGTGACGGCATCTTGTCATGCAGTGTAAAATACCAGGTTGTGATCGAATTCTGTCGTTCCAAGCGCAAATTTCAAAACGAAATTGTTTCACTGGCATCTTTCCCAAAATAAAAAAATAAAATCAACTCACTTTCATTTTTCGTGATGCAGTTTCAAATCTATTTCAGTTCAATATTTAAATTCGATTGTGTCATCCGTCTAAATCATACATGGACCATTTTATCAATGCCTTGTTCAAACTTTCACCCATTAACAATGTTCAAAAACGCAACAGACCTACTATAAACGTTACAAAATAAAATAAAAAACAGTTTTCTCGCAGGGTATATGCGCCACTTGTTGTTACTTTCAACACTGAACTGCCCAATTAAAGCGCCTTGTTTCTGCAAATGAAAAATGGAAATGAGGAAAACAAATCCACTGATAAGTATTGACAAAGTTAAAGCCAAGTGTTCAAAAGGACAGGTGGTAGGTTCCACCGAGATTTGAACTCGGATCGCTGGATTCAGAGTCCAGAGTGCTAACCATTACACCATGGAACCAACTAAACAAGCGCGCACCTTCTAGTATTAAGCTGCGAGGCTTGCGTATTTGAAGACGCTTGCTGGTTTTTGTTTTAACATCTAAAATATTCGAGTGAATACCTCTGCCTATTATCATGCAAAATGTTCAAGTTGACGTTTTTCAAAAAAAATTCATTGGATTTGCATAACATGTGGCAGCTTTTCAACAGCTAATTTCAAAACACACAGAATTTTCGCATATATAAACATCAACCTCAATGAAGTAAATGCTCCTCAAAGGGTTAATTGCACCGTTTTACTATGCACAAATGGTTAAATTGTAGAGAATATCCCCCTTTAGCTAGTACCAACATCAAAAATTGGCGGACAAAACAAAATATGCATGGCTCCATGGTGTAATGGCTAGCACTCTGGACTTTGAATCCAGCGATCCGAGTTCGAATCTCGGTGGAGCCTCAACACTGCAGGTTTTGTGACGGCATCTTGTCATGCAGTGTAAAATACCAGGTTGTGATCGAATTCTGTCGTTCCAAGCGCAAATTTCAAAACGAAATTGTTTCACTGGCATCTTTCCCAAAATAAAATCAACTCACTTTCATTTTTCGTGATGCAGTTTCAAATCTATTTCAGTTCAATATTTAAATTCGATTGTGTCATCCGTCTAAATCATACATGGACCATTTTATCAATGCCTTGTTCAAACTTTCACCCATTAACAATGTTCAAAAACGCAACAGACCTACTATAAACGTTACAAAATAAAATAAAAAAACAGTTTTCTCGCAGGGTATATGCGCCACTTGTTGTTACTTTCAACACTGAACTGCCCAATTAAAGCACCTTGTTTCTGCAAATGAAAAATGGAAATGAGGAAAACAAATCCACTGATAAGTATTGACAAAGTTAAAGCCAAGTGTTCAAAAGGACAGGTGGTAGGTTCCACCGAGATTTGAACTCGGATCGCTGGATTCAGAGTCCAGAGTGCTTTTTTTTTATATTAATTGCTTTCATTTGTCTATTATCACCAACTAATAATCGAACAGTGGAGTCCTTTTTGTAATCTACTACTCTCATCGTTTTATTTGTCTTCTTGTCACTTTGTTTACTGGTAACTATGGGCGTCGCCATCTTGTAAGCAAATAAATATCGAACCTCGACAATCAAAAATACTCAAAATGTTTTTTTAATTAGCCTTAAAGGCTAAGATCTGTGAAAAATATTAATCTCTTCACTTGGAAGTATCGATGTATTTTCAAAACCCAATAAAGAAGATAACAGATATATATATATTTAGGAAATTTTGACGAACAAAAATCCATGCCTCTTGCCAGTTTAACAACCAAAACGAGGCCCCCAAAAAATCATTTTAGAGATGATTCACAGATATTTGGGGTGCTATGAATACCGCTCAGAACAGATGTCACAGATCTAGATGATCTTCAGCCATGCAGGAGCAATCGCTAACGTGCCTGTAACTCAGTGTAAGGCACGTAATTCCACATGAGGACACACGGCACCTGGTGTTGATGCCTTACGACGCTCAAGCACAGATAGGACATCGGACATCCATTCCTCTGCCGTTGACGACTCATCCGAGACGTAACCTCGATGCTTAACAGGCAACCGCTGTTCATCGGGATGTTATGGGTGCTAGGAATACCACTTCAGAACAGATCTTCCAACATGCAAGCGCACCACTACACGATGATACCCAGTGATACTCAATGAAGCACTGTTAAGGTTCGACACGTGAGAGTCCACACGAGGACAACAGCATCTAGTATTGATGCCGGATGGCACTCAAGCACAGAAGGGACATCCATTCCTCAGCCGCTAACGACTATTCAAGCCTAGTGATACTCAATGAAGCACTGTTCTTATGTACGGCTTGAACTAGACGCTATCACCGATGTTTAACAGGCACCACTGTTCATCGGCTTTTCGGGGGCTTGAACCCCCAATCTTATGGTCCGAAGTCTGATGCGCTTACCACTAGGCTAATGACCTCGCCAGAGTCCAGAGTGCTAACCATTACACCATGGAACCAACTAAACAAGCGCGCACCTTCTAGTATTAAGCTGCGAGGCTTGCGTATTTGAAGACGCTTGCTGGTTTTTGTTTTAACATCTAAAATATTCGAGTGAATACCTCTGCCTATTATCATGCAAAATGTTCAAGTTGACGTTTTTCAAAAAAAATTCATTGGATTTGCATAACATGTGGCAGCTTTTCAACAGCTAATTTCAAAACACACAGAATTTTCGCATCTATAAACATCAACCTCAATGAAGTAAATGCTCCTCAAAGGGTTAATTGCGCCGTTTTACTATGCACAAATGGTCAAATTGTAGAGAATATCCCCCTTTAGCTAGTACCAACATCAAAAATTGGCGGACAAAACAAAATATGCATGGCTCCATGGTGTAATGGCTAGCACTCTGGACTTTGAATCCAGCGATCCGAGTTCGAATCTCGGTGGAGCCTCAACACTGCAGGTTTTGTGACGGCATCTTGTCATGCAGTGTAAAATACCAGGTTGTGATCGAATTCTGTCGTTCCAAGCGCAAATTTCAAAACGAAATTGTTTCACTGGCATCTTTCCCAAAATAAAAAAATAAAATCAACTCACTTTCATTTTTCGTGATGCAGTTTCAAATCTATTTCAGTTCAATATTTAAATTCGATTGTGTCATCCGTCTAAATCATACATGGACCATTTTATCAATGCCTTGTTCAAACTTTCACCCATTAACAATGTTCAAAAACGCAACAGACCTACTATAAACGTTACAAAATAAAATAAAAAACAGTTTTCTCGCAGGGTATATGCGCCACTTGTTGTTACTTTCAACACTGAACTGCCCAATTAAAGCGCCTTGTTTCTGCAAATGAAAAATGGAAATGAGGAAAACAAATCCACTGATAAGTATTGACAAAGTTAAAGCCAAGTGTTCAAAAGGACAGGTGGTAGGTTCCACCGAGATTTGAACTCGGATCGCTGGATTCAGAGTCCAGAGTGCTAACCATTACACCATGGAACCAACTAAACAAGCGCGCACCTTCTAGTATTAAGCTGCGAGGCTTGCGTATTTGAAGACGCTTGCTGGTTTTTGTTTTAACATCTAAAATATTCGAGTGAATACCTCTGCCTATTATCATGCAAAATGTTCAAGTTGACGTTTTTCAAAAAAAATTCATTGGATTTGCATAACATGTGGCAGCTTTTCAACAGCTAATTTCAAAACACACAGAATTTTCGCATATATAAACATCAACCTCAATGAAGTAAATGCTCCTCAAAGGGTTAATTGCACCGTTTTACTATGCACAAATGGTTAAATTGTAGAGAATATCCCCCTTTAGCTAGTACCAACATCAAAAATTGGCGGACAAAACAAAATATGCATGGCTCCATGGTGTAATGGCTAGCACTCTGGACTTTGAATCCAGCGATCCGAGTTCGAATCTCGGTGGAGCCTCAACACTGCAGGTTTTGTGACGGCATCTTGTCATGCAGTGTAAAATACCAGGTTGTGATCGAATTCTGTCGTTCCAAGCGCAAATTTCAAAACGAAATTGTTTCACTGGCATCTTTGCCAAAATAAAAAAATAAAATCAACTCACTTTCATTTTTCGTGATGCAGTTTCAAATCTATTTCAGTTCAATATTTAAATTCGATTGTGTCATCCGTCTAAATCATACATGGACCATTTTATCAATGCCTTGTTCAAACTTTCACCCATTAACAATGTTCAAAAACGCAACAGACCTACTATAAACGTTACAAAATAAAATAAAAAACAGTTTTCTCGCAGGGTATATGCGCCACTTGTTGTTACTTTCAACACTGAACTGCCCAATTAAAGCGCCTTGTTTCTGCAAATGAAAAATGGAAATGAGGAAAACAAATCCACTGATAAGAAGTATTGACAAAGTTAAAGCCAAGTGTTCAAAAGGACAGGTGGTAGGTTCCACCGAGATTTGAACTCGGATCGCTGGATTCAGAGTCCAGAGTGCTAACCATTACACCATGGAACCAACTAAACAAGCGCGCACCTTCTAGTATTAAGCTGCGAGGCTTGCGTATTTGAAGACGCTTGCTGGTTTTTGTTTTAACATCTAAAATATTCGAGTGAATACCTCTGCCTATTATCATGCAAAATGCTCAAGTTGACGTTTTTCAAAAAAAATTCATTGGATTTGCATAACATGTGGCAGCTTTTCAACAGCTAATTTCAAAACACACAGAATTTTCGCATATATAAACATCAACCTCAATGAAGTAAATGCTCCTCAAAGGGTTAATTGCACCGTTTTACTATGCACAAATGGTTAAATTGTAGAGAATATCCCCCTTTAGCTAGTACCAACATCAAAAATTGGCGGACAAAACAACATATGCATGGCTCCATGGTGTAATGGCTAGCACTCTGGACTTTGAATCCAGCGATCCGAGTTCGAATCTCGGTGGAGCCTCAACACTGCAGGTTTTGTGACGGCATCTTGTCATGCAGTGTAAAATACCAGGTTGTGATCGAATTCTGTCGTTCCAAGCGCAAATTTCAAAACGAAATTGTTTCACTGGCATCTTTCCAAAAATAAAATCAACTCACTTTCATTTTTCGTGATGCAGTTTCAAATCTATTTCAGTTCAATATTTAAATTCGATTGTGTCATCCGTCTAAATCATACATGGACCATTTTATCAATGCCTTGTTCAAACTTTCACCCATTAACAATGTTCAAAAACGCAACAGACCTACTATAAACGTTACAAAATAAAATAAAAAACAGTTTTCTCGCAGGGTATATGCGCCACTTGTTGTTACTTTCAACACTGAACTGCCCAATTAAAGCGCCTTGTTTCTGCAAATGAAAAATGGAAATGAGGAAAACAAATCCACTGATAAGTATTGACAAAGTTAAAGCCAAGTGTTCAAAAGGACAGGTGGTAGGTTCCACCGAGATTTGAACTCGGATCGCTGGATTCAGAGTCCAGAGTGCTAACCATTACACCATGGAACCAACTAAACAAGCGCGCACCTTCTAGTATTAAGCTGCGAGGCTTGTGTATTTGAAGACGCTTGCTGGTTTTTGTTTTAACATCTAAAATATTCGAGTGAATACCTCTGCCTATTATCATGCAAAATGTTCAAGTTGACGTTTTTCAAAAAAAATTCATTGGATTTGCATAACATGTGGCAGCCTTTCAACAGCTAATTTCAAAACACACAGAATTTTCGCATATATAAACATCAACCTCAATGAAGTAAATGCTCCTCAAAGGGTTAATTGCACCGTTTTACTATGCACAAATGGTTAAATTGTAGAGAATATCCCCCTTTAGCTAGTACCAACATCAAAAATTGGCGGACAAAACAAAATATGCATGGCTCCATGGTGTAATGGCTAGCACTCTGGACTTTGAATCCAGCGATCCGAGTTCGAATCTCGGTGGAGCCTCAACACTGCAGGTTTTGTGACGGCATTTTGTCATGCAGTGTAAAATACCAGGTTGTGATCGAATTCTGTCGTTCCAAGCGCAAATTTCAAAACGAAATTGTTTCACTGGCATCTTTGCCAAAATAAAAAAATAAAATCAACTCACTTTCATTTTTCGTGATGCAGTTTCAAATCTATTTCAGTTCAATATTTAAATTCGATTGTGTCATCCGTCTAAATCATACATGGACCATTTTATCAATGCCTTGTTCAAACTTTCACCCATTAACAATGTTCAAAAACGCAACAGACCTACTATAAACGTTACAAAATAAAATAAAAAACAGTTTTCTCGCAGGGTATATGCGCCACTTGTTGTTACTTTCAACACTGAACTGCCCAATTAAAGCGCCTTGTTTCTGCAAATGAAAAATGGAAATGAGGAAAACAAATCCACTGATAAGTATTGACAAAGTTAAAGCCAAGTGTTCAAAAGGACAGGTGGTAGGTTCCACCGAGATTTGAACTCGGATCGCTGGATTCAGAGTCCAGAGTGCTAACCATTACACCATGGAACCAACTAAACAAGCGCGCACCTTCTAGTATTAAGCTGCGAGGCTTGCGTATTTGAAGACGCTTGCTGGTTTTTGTTTTAACATCTAAAATATTCGAGTGAATACCTCTGCCTATTATCATGCAAAATGTTCAAGTTGACGTTTTTCAAAAAAAATTCATTGGATTTGCATAACATGTGGCAGCTTTTCAACAGCTAATTTCAAAACACACAGAGTTTTCGCATATATAAACATCAACCTCAATGAAGTAAATGCTCCTCAAAGGGTTAATTGCACCGTTTTACTATGCACAAATGGTTAAATTGTAGAGAATATCCCCCTTTAGCTAGTACCAACATCAAAAATTGGCGGACAAAACAAAATATGCATGGCTCCATGGTGTAATGGCTAGCACTCTGGACTTTGAATCCAGCGATCCGAGTTCGAATCTCGGTGGAGCCTCAACACTGCAGGTTTTGTGACGGCATCTTGTCATGCAGTGTAAAATACCAGGTTGTGATCGAATTCTGTCGTTCCAAGCGCAAATTTCAAAACGAAATTGTTTCACTGGCATCTTTGCCAAAATAAAAAAATAAAATCAACTCACTTTCATTTTTCGTGATGCAGTTTCAAATCTATTTCAGTTCAATATTTAAATTCGATTGTGTCATCCGTCTAAATCATACATGGACCATTTTATCAATGCCTTGTTCAAACTTTCACCCATTAACAATGTTCAAAAACGCAACAGACCTACTATAAACGTTACAAAATAAAATAAAAAACAGTTTTCTCGCAGGGTATATGCGCCACTTGTTGTTACTTTCAACACTGAACTGCCCAATTAAAGCGCCTTGTTTCTGCAAATGAAAAATGGAAATGAGGAAAACAAATCCACTGATAAGTATTGACAAAGTTAAAGCCAAGTGTTCAAAAGGACAGGTGGTAGGTTCCACCGAGATTTGAACTCGGATCGCTGGATTCAGAGTCCAGAGTGCTAACCATTACACCATGGAACCAACTAAACAAGCGCGCACCTTCTAGTATTAAGCTGCGAGGCTTGCGTATTTGAAGACGCTTGCTGGTTTTTGTTTTAACATCTAAAATATTCGAGTGAATACCTCTGCCTATTATCATGCAAAATGTTCAAGTTGACGTTTTTCAAAAAAAATTCATTGGATTTGCATAACATGTGGCAGCTTTTCAACAGCTAATTTCAAAACACACAGAATTTTCGCATATATAAACATCAACCTCAATGAAGTAAATGCTCCTCAAAGGGTTAATTGCACCGTTTTACTATGCACAAATGGTTAAATTGTAGAGAATATCCCCCTTTAGCTAGTACCAACATCAAAAATTGGCGGACAAAACAAAATATGCATGGCTCCATGGTGTAATGGCTAGCACTCTGGACTTTGAATCCAGCGATCCGAGTTCGAATCTCGGTGGAGCCTCAACACTGCAGGTTTTGTGACGGCATCTTGTCATGCAGTGTAAAATACCAGGTTGTGATCGAATTCTGTCGTTCCAAACGCAAATTTCAAAACGAAATTGTTTCACTGGCATCTTTCCCAAAATAAAAAAATAAAATCAACTCACTTTCATTTTTCGTGATGCAGTTTCAAATCTATTTCAGTTCAATATTTAAATTCGATTGTGTCATCCGTCTAAATCATACATGGACCATTTTATCAATGCCTTGTTCAAACTTTCACCCATTAACAATGTTCAAAAACGCAACAGACCTACTATAAACGTTACAAAATAAAATAAAAAACAGTTTTCTCGCAGGGTATATGCGCCACTTGTTGTTACTTTCAACACTGAACTGCCCAATTAAAGCGCCTTGTTTCTGCAAATGAAAAATGGAAATGAGGAAAACAAATCCAGTGATAAGTATTGACAAAGTTAAAGCCAAGTGTTCAAAAGGACAGGTGGTAGGTTCCACCGAGATTTGAACTCGGATCGCTGGATTCAGAGTCCAGAGTGCTTTTTTTTTTTTTTTTTTTTTTTTTCTTTATTCATAGAAAACAAGTAATTTTACAATAAAACTTTGTACAATATATCAATATATGATCGTGCTCTGACAAGTGATCATCATACTCACCACTATCTCACAGACTGGCACATGTACCCTACCCTCTGACTGTAATACCGACGTGTAAGTTTTGCAGCCAGCTTAACCCTCCCTATCCCAATGTAATGCATTCACACACACACCCATCCACACCTTTGTGCTTTATTATTTTAAAATTTCACTAATTACACAAACCATAACACACCCAATGACACATGAATTGAGATTTAATTATGAGTATTGTTATTTAATAGCAATACTCTAAAACCATGCATTGTACAAGATGTAAGTCTTCCAATCATCCACACCCTCCCAACCAAGTGTATGTATGTATGTACAGATAAATGTATATTGAGTATACTGAAAGAAAAAAGAAAATATATTTTAGCAATAGTGCACTGAATTTGGATATTCAGTTGGAAGTAAACAACACATTATTTGAAAAGATCCATATGTAATTCATCTCCAACAAAATATACAAGAGGGTTGAATCTTTTTATATTTTTATCAAATTGATCCATTTTCATATTGTTAATACAAAAATTATAATAAAATTCCAAATGGGAAATAATCAACATTCTCCATAACAGCTCAACATTTAGCAATTTATTTTCTTTTATAAAATAATTCCTTCTTCGAAATATAGCTAATCTGTATGAGCTTAAGATCAAATTTACAAAAACATTGTTCACCTTACTGTAGTTCTTAGAATATCCAAATAGAAGAAATAACTCAAACTGTGCTGAACTGACAATGGCTGAAGAATTTGAAAACAAAAGACCAAGCATTTTCTTACAAACTGACTTACTTTTCACTAACATGGAACAATTAGTAAACATATGCTGTATATTTTCACTTTCTATTTTACATAATGGACACTTATCTGTATCTTGTTGTTTGGATAAAAATTGTTTTTCATATGTGTAAACTATATTATGATAAACTTTGAAATCTAAATCCATCATATTGGAGGATTTAACGTTACTATTAATCAATGGCCAAAATAGTTTAAAAGAATTACAATTGATAGTTCTGTTCCAAAACACTTCACCTGCAGAAATTATAAATTCTTGAGTTCTGTAAATTTCATAAGCAGCTTTTGTAGTCAAGTAAGAAACATTCAAAATGTTACTATGAACATCAATGAAATTCAAAGAATTTAATTCTGTGAGTGATCCTGGAGATGGACTGATACTTGAAATTTCTCTAGACTTGTTTATTATATTTATCCATTCTTCCTTAATGGCAGCCATAATTTGAAAGTATTGTACTTCGACCTCAAGACAAGTGCACTCAGCTCTATCACATACAAGCTCATGAATTGCACTTGTACGAAAGAAACCTGGGATCACTTCATAACATATATCCTTAATTTTGCTGACACCAGCTTTGATAAAATTTTTGAAAAATAATGTTTTACCATTAAATGTGATTTGAGGATTATCAAATAAAGATTGTTCACCAACATCAAAATTATGATTGACCATTCCAATAGAATCACCTAGTAATTTATTCCAAGCAACTAAAATTTCTTTATAAAATGCTGGCATAAAATTTAACTCTTTAGTGCATATATTTACTGCAAATATACTGTCAACAAGTTGAAGAGACTTGTAATTTTTAAAGTAATATTTTTGAAAAAAAACCCATGGAAATTGGCTGGTATTTCTTTTCCTAATCCATTTACAACGTAATGCTAACATCTTCAAACGAATGTCTGGTATATTTAACCCACCACATGAAGACTTTCCAATGACAGTTTTGTATTTAATAACATGATATGAGTTATTCCACAGAAAGTGAAGTATTAAAGTTTTAATCTTATTAATATATAATTCTGGTATTGAAATTGTGTTTAGCAAATACCACAAAGTAGACAATAAAAGTAAATTTATAACAATTGACTTGCCTTTCAAACTTAATGATCTTTCTTTCCAAAAATGTAAAATGGACGACAATTTATGCACCTTTTTTCCCCAGTTAAGAAACTCACATTGTTCAGTGTTGTAGCCCAAGTAAACTCCCAGTATTTCTAAATACCCATCAGCTATTTTAATTGGAAGATGGGACAGATCAATAGACTTCAGGGTTCCTAATGGGGGGATTTCTGATTTAGAATAATTAATTTTTGCCCCCGATCCTAACGAAAATAAATGAAAGCATTTCAATACATATTCAATCGAAGGGACATCTGAGAGAGTTAACTTATTGTCATCTGCATGCTGAAAAAGTTTAAATTCAAATGTGCTACCTGGTACTTTTAGACCATGTATATCAGGACTATCCTTTATCAGCTGTGCTAATGGTTCAGAACACAGAATAAATAACAGGGCTGACAAAGGACAACCTTGTCTTACAGAAGAATTTATCCCAAAAAAGGATGACACATGGCCATTTACTTTAACACAACTTTTCGAATTTTTATACAAAATTTTAACCCAGGAAATAAAATTAGGACCAAAACCACACCTATTCAGCAAGTGGAACATGTATTCATGATTCAACCTATCAAATGCCTTATTCAAATCAACCTTCATGACTAATCCTGGTAAATTATTTTCTTCCACATAATAAATAAAATCACGTATTGAAACTATTGTTTCACTCAAGTCCCTACCAGGGATGCAACAAGTTTGAAAATCAGATATAAGAGTGTGAATCACCTTCTTAATTCTATTTGACATGACTTTTGCTATCAACTTTCTGTCTACATTAAGAAGGGAGATAGGTCTCCAGTTAGCCACATCTCTCTTATCACCCTTCTTTTTGTAAACAAGTACAATGACACCCCTAGTCATAGACCTAGCTAAACATCCATTTTCACTTATAACATTTACAAGATTTAGAACAATTGGCCCTAATTTCCACCAAAACTTTTGATAAAATTCCTTTGAAAGTCCATCCAAACCAGGTGATTTGGAAGGGGCCATTCCATTTAGTGCACTTGTTAGCTCCTCCAGAGAAATACTCTTATCACACATTATTTTATCTTCTTCTGATAAGGATTTCTTGATGGAATTACCCAAAACGCCAATATCGTTGTCATCCAAATTTTGTTTGGTGTACAACTTTTCATAAAATGACTTAACAGAATTCAAAATATTAAATGCATCATTAACTATTGACCCCTTCTCGTCAAAAATCTCAGCAAAAACATTACCACTTTGCTTAACTTTCTCTAAACGTAAAAAGTACTTTGTGCATCTATCTGACTCCAAATGAAATTTAGATTTTGAACGAACGATGGCCCCTTTACATTTTTCTAATTCTAATTTAGCTAATTCTTCTTTCAAATTAAGTATTTTCTGAATATTTGAAAATTTTGTACTCCTGCTACACTCCAAAGCTAACAGTCTTTGTAAGTTATATTCTTTTTCCTTATTTAATTTCTGTTTTTTCTGACAAAAAAATTGTGAAAACCTTTTCACCTTAAACTTAAAATTATCCCACCCACAAGTGGTTCATTCACATATAAAGGGCAGCGAACTTCCCTATCAATAAGCTCACAAATGCCATCTGCGTATTCTACATCATTCAGAACTGAATTATTCAATATCCAAATGCCAGGACCATGAACAATATTTTCTAGGTTAAAATTA
Source organism: Pictodentalium vernedei (assembly GCA_031216915.1). Taxonomy (NCBI): domain Eukaryota; kingdom Metazoa; phylum Mollusca; class Scaphopoda; order Dentaliida; family Dentaliidae; genus Pictodentalium; species Pictodentalium vernedei. The sequence goes on from CM062293.1 coordinate 356,606,717, forward strand.
GAAATCACCATTGCATGGTCAGAAAAAGTTGTATAATTAATAAAGCAATAATTGTTTAAACAAACCAAAGACCTTGAGCACAAAATATAGTCAATTCGGCTTTGTTGGAGACTGACTTGAACTATTCTATGCCAAGAAAATTGTTTCTTATTGTAATTTTTGTGTCTCCATACATCCATTAACCTATTGTTTTCTACAAACTGTTGAAAATATTTTGTTGAGCTGTCAACCATTCCATTATGCCTGTCAATCTTATGCAAACAACAATTAAAATCACCAAGCATAATGAAATTATTGGCATTCAACACTTTAGCATCCAGAAAATCAAAAAATTCTAATTTATTTCTATAATTATTCGGAGAGTAAATACTACAAATGTTATAAGTTTGTGCTCCTACTAAAAAACTAATAAGTAAAAATCGTCCTTCATTGTCTTTGCTTATCGAAGTTACACAATTCTTATACTTTTCAGAAACTAAAATCGCCACCCCTCTACTTTTCCCATTGTAACAAGACTGATAAATTTCACCTTTCCAGATATGTTTTAATCCATTCAAAAAATTTGTATCCCAAAAAGTTTCCTGTAAGGCAATGACATCAAAGTGTTTTTCTTGAAATAAGGACAAAATATTATTTAGCTTGTGAATATCCCGCAGACCATTCACATTAAAACTGCAAAATAGAACCATTACAAGAATAAGAAATATTATAATATAGGGCATTTGAATTATATTTATGAACATTCAGCATTCACGGGCTGTTTTCTTCTGCCCACTTTAATATTAGGCTTAGGATTAAATCTGCCTCTTCTCTTCCTGTTAACATGCAATGTGTCAGAGTCACATTCCATTTCAACAGGGACAGAATCAGCAGGTTCATCAACATCAGACAAAACTATTTCTTCGTCATTATAACTTGAGTTATCATCTATAACTGAAACCTCAGTACCATGTGAATCGATATTTGATGGCTCGGTTGTATTCGTAACAGGGTCACATGGGATTGCATTTTCTTTACTCGATAAAAAACTAACGGAATTTGAAATCCCATTATCATTCACACTTGTAGTTAAAAGGTCACCCGTGTTGACTACAATATCAGCACAGATGCTTTGATTTGTATTTCCATTTGGAAATCTACTCGACGGAACGTCACCACTTTCAATAATGGGTGAATCTACTTTAGATGCATCATTGGCATCTCTTTGTTGATTCGACACATGATCAATTTCCCAAAAAGATTCTTGAACCCCAAAATAATCATACTCAGTTAAAGGTAACCTCTGAACTTCTGAGAGTACTTTTACAGGATTATTTACAGCAACAACAGATTTTACTTGAGACTCTTCAATTTTATCAACCATAACACCACTCTTTGAGTTGGAACTAACAGAATCTGATGAATGGTTTATTTGTTTTTCCGTAGAATCACAACCACAGTTAAACATGCCACATCTCTCACACAGCTGACGAGTACAAAATCGAGCAACGTGCCCTGGAAGCTTACACTTGTAGCACGTGAACAATGGGCAATCCTTAATCAAATGCTGGTCAGATAAACATTTCGAACATACCTTCACCTGGTTATTGTGCAAAACACGGAAATAATTAACACCACTAACTGTCTTGAATCTTAATGAATATGGAAGAGACACTAATCCTTCAGGAAATTTTACTCTAACATATCTAGTTCCATCGACAATTTTTGTACCTGGATAACACCTCCTTTCAATGTTACTTAATACCTGGAGCTTAAAATCAACTTCAAGTTTTTCCTTGATTTCCTCATCGGTAATATATGCCGGCAGATGTAGAATGGAAACCACTACAGTTTCATTGAAAACTTTGGAACAGTCGTATTTTGATTTTCCAATCTTAAGACCATCTTTCAATAACTCAGTTGAATCAGCGTCATTCAAAGTAATTTCAAATAAATCACCAGAGACGGGGATACACGCTAAAATAATGTCAGTACCACACAGCTCTTCAACAGCAGCAATAACTTCCGATGCTTTAATTCTGGAATTGTCAATAACATTAACACGCACCGTTAATTCTTTCTTATATAGCATACCACGAATACTTCTCCTCAAATCAGTATTCCCCAGTTTTGACATTGTTGATCTTTGTGCATTTGCAGAAGACATTATTTTGGTAATCAACCACGCCACTAAAATCACTATTCCACAAAGTCAGTTACAGAAATAAAGTTATCAAAATAATTCTGGAAACAAACAAAATGCAGCCAGCAATATATTTCTGACACAGCAGTTCAAAAACGAAAGGATGTTTTGGATTTTTCATTTCCAATTCACCACTTCAAAAAAGCTGCCATTCCATGCTTAAAGGGCAGACAACTTCTCTGAAAAAATCATTTAGAGATGATTCACAGATATTTGGGGTGCTATGAATACCGCTCAGAACAGATGTCACAGATCTAGATGATCTTCAGCCATGCAGGAGCAATCGCTAACATGCCTGTAACTCAGTGTAAGGCACGTAATTCCACATGAGGACACACGACACCTGGTGTTGATGCCTTACGACGCTCAAGCACAGATAGGACATCGGACATCCATTCCTCAGCCGTTGACGACTCATCCGAGACGTAACCTCGATGCTTAACAGGCACCCCCTGTTCATCGGGATGTTATGGGTGCTAGGAATACCACGTCAGAACAGATCTTCCAACATGCAAGCGCACCACTACACGATGATACCCAGTGATACTCAATGAAGCACTGTTAAGGTTCGACACGTGAGAGTCCACACGAGGACAACAGCATCTAGCATTGATGCCGGATGGCACTCAAGCACAGAAGGGACATCCATTCCTCAGCCGCTAACGACTATTCAAGGCTAGTGATACTCAATGAAGCACTGTTCTTATGTACGGCTTGAACTAGACGCTATCACCGATGATTAACAGGCACCACTGTTCATCGGCTTTTCGGGGGCTTGAACCCCCAATCTTATGGTCCGAAGTCTGATGCGCTTACCACTAGGCTAATGACCTCGCCAAAAAAATCATTTGGAGGTGATTCACAGATATTTGGGGTGCTATGAATACCGCTCAGAACAGATGTCACAGATCTAGATGAGCTTCAGCCATGCAGGAGCAATCGCTAACGTGCCTGTAACTCAGTGTAAGGCACGTAATTCCACATGAGGACACACGACACCTGGTGTTGATGCCTTATGACGCTCAAGCACAGATAGGACATCGGACATCCATTCCTCTGCCGTTGACGACTCATCCGAGACGTAACCTCGATGTTTAACAGGCACCCCCTGTTCATCGGGATGTTATGGGTGCTAGGAATACCACTTCAGAACAGATCTTCCAACATGCAAGCGCACCACTACTCGATGATACCCAGTGATACTCAATGAAGCACTGTTAAGGTTCGACACGTGAGAGTCCACACGAGGACAACAGCATCTAGTATTGATGCCGGATGGCACTCAAGCACAGAAGGGAGATCCATTCCTCAGCTGCTAACGACTATTCAAGCCTAGTGATACTCAATGAAGCACTGTTCTTATGTACGGCTTGAACTAGACGCTATCACCGATGATTAACAGGCACCACTGTTCATCGGCTTTTCGGGGGCTTGAACCCCCAATCTTATGGTCCGAAGTCTGATGCGCTTACCACTAGGCTAATGACCTCGCCCGGTTCCACCGAGATTTGAACTCGGATCGCTGGATTCAGAGTCCAGAGTGCTAACCATTACACCATGGAACCAACTAAACAAGCGCGCACCTTCTAGTATAAAGCTGCGAGGCTTGCGTATTTGAAGACGCTTGCTGGTTTTTGTTTTAACATCTAAAATATTCGAGTGAATACCTCTGCCTATTATCATGCAAAATGTTCAAGTTGACGTTTTTCAAAAAAAATTCATTGGATTTGCATAACATGTGGCAGCTTTTCAACAGCTAATTTCAAAACACACAGAATTTTCGCATATATAAACATCAACCTCAATGAAGTAAATGCTCCTCAAAGGGTTAATTGCACCGTTTTACTATGCACAAATGGTTAAATTGTAGAGAATATCCCCCTTTAGCTAGTACCAACATCAAAAATTGGCGGACAAAACAAAATATGCATGGCTCCATGGTGTAATGGCTAGCACTCTGGACTTTGAATCCAGCGATCCGAGTTCGAATCTCGGTGGAGCCTCAACACTGCAGGTTTTGTGACGGCATCTTGTCATGCAGTGTAAAATACCAGGTTGTGATCGAATTCTGTCGTTCCAAGCGCAAATTTCAAAACGAAATTGTTTCACTGGCATCTTTCCAAAAATAAAATCAACTCACTTTCATTTTTCGTGATGCAGTTTCAAATCTATTTCAGTTCAATATTTAAATTCGATTGTGTCATCCGTCTAAATCATACATGGACCATTTTATCAATGCCTTGTTCAAACTTTCACCCATTAACAATGTTCAAAAACGCAACAGACCTACTATAAACGTTACAAAATAAAATAAAAAAACAGTTTTCTCGCAGGGTATATGCGCCACTTGTTGTTACTTTCAACACTGAACTGCCCAATTAAAGCGCCTTGTTTCTGCAAATGAAAAATGGAAATGAGGAAAACAAATCCACTGATAAGTATTGACAAAGTTAAAGCCAAGTGTTCAAAAGGACAGGTGGTAGGTTCCACCGAGATTTGAACTCGGATCGCTGGATTCAGAGTCCAGAGTGCTAACCATTACACCATGGAACCAACTAAACAAGAGCGCACCTTCTAGTATTAAGCTGCGAGGCTTGCGTATTTGAAGACGCTTGCTGGTTTTTGTTTTAACATCTAAAATATTCGAGTGAATACCTCTGCCTATTATCATGCAAAATGTTCAAGTTGACGTTTTTCAAAAAAAATTCATTGGATTTGCATAACATGTGGCAGCTTTTCAACAGCTAATTTCAAAACACACAGAATTTTCGCATATATAAACATCAACCTCAATGAAGTAAATGCTCCTCAAAGGGTTAATTGCACCGTTTTACTATGCACAAATGGTTAAATTGTAGAGAATATCCCCCTTTAGCTAGTACCAACATCAAAAATTGGCGGACAAAACAAAATATGCATGGCTCCATGGTGTTATGGCTAGCACTCTGGACTTTGAATCCAGCGATCCGAGTTCGAATCTCGGTGGAGCCTCAACACTGCAGGTTTTGTGACGGCATCTTGTCATGCAGTGTAAAATACCAGGTTGTGATCGAATTCTGTCGTTCCAAGCGCAAATTTCAAAACGAAATTGTTTCACTGGCATCTTTCCCAAAATAAAAAAATGAAATCAACTCACTTTCATTTTTCGTGATGCAGTTTCAAATCTATTTCAGTTCAATATTTAAATTCGATTGTGTCATCCGTCTAAATCATACATGGACCATTTTATCAATGCCTTGTTCAAACTTTCACCCATTAACAATGTTCAAAAACGCAACAGACCTACTATAAACGTTACAAAATAAAATAAAAAACAGTTTTCTCGCAGGGTATATGCGCCACTTGTTGTTACTTTCAACACTGAACTGCCCAATTAAAGCGCCTTGTTTCTGCAAATGAAAAATGGAAATGAGGAAAACAAATCCACTGATAAGTATTGACAAAGTTAAAGCCAAGTGTTCAAAAGGACAGGTGGTAGGTTCCACCGAGATTTGAACTCGGATCGCTGGATTCAGAGTCCAGAGTGCTAACCATTACACCATGGAACCAACTAAACAAGCGCGCACCTTCTAGTATTAAGCTGCGAGGCTTGCGTATTTGAAGACGCTTGCTGGTTTTTGTTTTAACATCTAAAATATTCGAGTGAATACCTCTGCCTATTATCATGCAAAATGTTCAAGTTGACGTTTTTCAAAAAAAATTCATTGGATTTGCATAACATGTGGCAGCTTTTCAACAGCTAATTTCAAAACACACAGAATTTTCGCATATATAAACATCAACCTCAATGAAGTAAATGCTCCTCAAAGGGTTAATTGCACCGTTTTACTATGCACAAATGGTTAAATTGTAGAGAATATCCCCCTTTAGCTAGTACCAACATCAAAAATTGGCGGACAAAACAAAATATGCATGGCTCCATGGTGTAATGGCTAGCACTCTGGACTTTGAATCCAGCGATCCGAGTTCGAATCTCGGTGGAGCCTCAACACTGCAGGTTTTGTGACGGCATCTTGTCATGCAGTGTAAAATACCAGGTTGTGATCGAATTCTGTCGTTCCAAGCGCAAATTTCAAAACGAAATTGTTTCACTGGCATCTTTCCCAAAATAAAATCAACTCACTTTCATTTTTCGTGATGCAGTTTCAAATCTATTTCAGTTCAATATTTAAATTCGATTGTGTCATCCGTCTAAATCATACATGGACCATTTTATCAATGCCTTGTTCAAACTTTCACCCATTAACAATGTTCAAAAACGCAACAGACCTACTATAAACGTTACAAAATAAAATAAAAAAACAGTTTTCTCGCAGGGTATATGCGCCACTTGTTGTTACTTTCAACACTGAACTGCCCAATTAAAGCGCCTTGTTTCTGCAAATGAAAAATGGAAATGAGGAAAACAAATCCACTGATAAGTATTGACAAAGTTAAAGCCAAGTGTTCAAAAGGACAGGTGGTAGGTTCCACCGAGATTTGAACTCGGATCGCTGGATTCAGAGTCCAGAGTGCTAACCATTACACCATGGAACCAACTAAACAAGAGCGCACCTTCTAGTATTAAGCTGCGAGGCTTGCGTATTTGAAGACGCTTGCTGGTTTTTGTTTTAACATCTAAAATATTCGAGTGAATACCTCTGCCTATTATCATGCAAAATGTTCAAGTTGACGTTTTTCAAAAAAAATTCATTGGATTTGCATAACATGTGGCAGCTTTTCAACAGCTAATTTCAAAACACACAGAATTTTCGCATATATAAACATCAACCTCAATGAAGTAAATGCTCCTCAAAGGGTTAATTGCACCGTTTTACTATGCACAAATGGTTAAATTGTAGAGAATATCCCCCTTTAGCTAGTACCAACATCAAAAATTGGCGGACAAAACAAAATATGCATGGCTCCATGGTGTAATGGCTAGACCTCTGGACTTTGAATCCAGCGATCCGAGTTCGAATCTCGGTGGAGCCTCAACACTGCAGGTTTTGTGACGGCATCTTGTTATGCAGTGTAAAATACCAGGTTGTGATCGAATTCTGTCGTTCCAAGCGCAAATTTCAAAACGAAATTGTTTCACTGGCATCTTTCCCAAAATAAAAAAATAAAATCAACTCACTTTCATTTTTCGTGATGCAGTTTCAAATCTATTTCAGTTCAATATTTAAATTCGATTGTGTCATCCGTCTAAATCATACATGGACCATTTTATCAATGCCTTGTTCAAACTTTCACCCATTAACAATGTTCAAAAACGCAACAGACCTACTATAAACGTTACAAAATAAAATAAAAAACAGTTTTCTCGCAGGGTATATGCGCCACTTGTTGTTACTTTCAACACTGAACTGCCCAATTAAAGCGCCTTGTTTCTGCAAATGAAAAATGGAAATGAGGAAAACAAATCCACTGATAAGAAGTATTGACAAAGTTAAAGCCAAGTGTTCAAAAGGACAGGTGGTAGGTTCCACCGAGATTTGAACTCGGATCGCTGGATTCAGAGTCCAGAGTGCTTTTTTTTTATATTAATTGCTTTCATTTGTCTATTATCACCAACTAATAATCGAACAGTGGAGTCCTTTTTGTAATCTACTACTCTCATCGTTTTATTTGTCTTCTTGTCACTTTGTTTACTGGTAACTATGGGCGTCGCCATCTTGTAAGCAAATAAATATCGAACCTCGACAATCAAAAATACTCAAAATGTTTTTTTAATTAGCCTTAAAGGCTAAGATCTGTGAAAATTATTAATCTCTTCACTTGGAAGTATCGATGTATTTTCAAAACCCAATAAAGAAGATAACAGATATATATATATTTAGGAAATTTTGACGAACAAAAATCCATGCCTCTTGCCAGTTTAACAACCAAAACGAGGCCCCCAAAAAATCATTTTAGAGATGATTCACAGATATTTGGGGTGCTATGAATACCGCTCAGAACAGATGTCACAGATCTAGATGATCTTCCGCCATGCAGGAGCAATCGCTAACGTGCCTGTAACTCAGTGTAAGGCACGTAATTCCACATGAGGACACACGGCACCTGGTGTTGATGCCTTACGACGCTCAAGCACAGATAGGACATCGGACATCCATTCCTCTGCCGTTGACGACTCATCCGAGACGTAACCTCGATGCTTAACAGGCACCCGCTGTTCATCGGGATGTTATGGGTGCTAGGAATACCACTTCAGAACAGATCTTCCAACATGCAAGCGCACCACTACACGATGATACCCAGTGATACTCAATGAAGCACTGTTAAGGTTCGACACGTGAGAGTCCAAACGAGGACAACAGCATCTAGTATTGATGCCGGATGGCACTCAAGCACAGAAGGGACATCCATTCCTCAGCCGCTAACGACTATTCAAGCCTAGTGATACTCAATGAAGCACTGTTCTTATGTACGGCTTGAACTAGACGCTATCACCGATGTTTAACAGGCACCACTGTTCATCGGCTTTTCGGGGGCTTGAACCCCCAATCTTATGGTCCGAAGTCTGATGCGCTTACCACTAGGCTAATGACCTCGCCAGAGTCCAGAGTGCTAACCATTACACCATGGAACCAACTAAACAAGCGCGCACCTTCTAGTATTAAGCTGCGAGGCTTGCGTATTTGAAGACGCTTGCTGGTTTTTGTTTTAACATCTAAAATATTCGAGTGAATACCTCTGCCTATTATCATGCAAAATGTTCAAGTTGACGTTTTTCAAAAAAAATTCATTGGATTTGCATAACATGTGGCAGCTTTTCAACAGCTAATTTCAAAACACACAGAATTTTCGCATATATAAACATCAACCTCAATGAAGTAAATGCTCCTCAAAGGGTTAATTGCACCGTTTTACTATGCACAAATGGTCAAATTGTAGAGAATATCCCCCTTTAGCTAGTACCAACATCAAAAATTGGCGGACAAAACAAAATATGCATGGCTCCATGGTGTAATGGCTAGCACTCTGGACTTTGAATCCAGCGATCCGAGTTCGAATCTCGGTGGAGCCTCAACACTGCAGGTTTTGTGACGGCATCTTGTCATGCAGTGTAAAATACCAGGTTGTGATCGAATTCTGTCGTTCCAAGCGCAAATTTCAAAACGAAATTGTTTCACTGGCATCTTTCCCAAAATAAAAAAATAAAATCAACTCACTTTCATTTTTCGTGATGCAGTTTCAAATCTATTTCAGTTCAATATTTAAATTCGATTGTGTCATCCGTCTAAATCATACATGGACCATTTTATCAATGCCTTGTTCAAACTTTCACCCATTAACAATGTTCAAAAACGCAACAGACCTACTATAAACGTTACAAAATAAAATAAAAAACAGTTTTCTCGCAGGGTATATGCGCCACTTGTTGTTACTTTCAACACTGAACTGCCCAATTAAAGCGCCTTGTTTCTGCAAATGAAAAATGGAAATGAGGAAAACAAATCCACTGATAAGTATTGACAAAGTTAAAGCCAAGTGTTCAAAAGGACAGGTGGTAGGTTCCACCGAGATTTGAACTCGGATCGCTGGATTCAGAGTCCAGAGTGCTAACCATTACACCATGGAACCAACTAAACAAGCGCGCACCTTCTAGTATTAAGCTGCGAGGCTTGCGTATTTGAAGACGCTTGCTGGTTTTTGTTTTAACATCTAAAATATTCGAGTGAATACCTCTGCCTATTATCATGCAAAATGTTCAAGTTGACGTTTTTCAAAAAAAATTCATTGGATTTGCATAACATGTGGCAGCTTTTCAACAGCTAATTTCAAAACACACAGAATTTTCGCATATATAAACATCAACCTCAATGAAGTAAATGCTCCTCAAAGGGTTAATTGCACCGTTTTACTATGCACAAATGGTTAAATTGTAGAGAATATCCCCCTTTAGCTAGTACCAACATCAAAAATTGGCGGACAAAACAAAATATGCATGGCTCCATGGTGTAATGGCTAGCCCTCTGGACTTTGAATCCAGCGATCCGAGTTCGAATCTCGGTGGAGCCTCAACACTGCAGGTTTTGTGACGGCATCTTGTCATGCAGTGTAAAATACCAGGTTGTGATCGAATTCTGTCGTTCCAAGCGCAAATTTCAAAACGAAATTGTTTCACTGGCATCTTTGCCAAAATAAAAAAATAAAATCAACTCACTTTCATTTTTCGTGATGCAGTTTCAAATCTATTTCAGTTCAATATTTAAATTCGATTGTGTCATCCGTCTAAATCATACATGGACCATTTTATCAATGCCTTGTTCAAACTTTCACCCATTAACAATGTTCAAAAACGCAACAGACCTACTATAAACGTTACAAAATAAAATAAAAAACAGTTTTCTCGCAGGGTATATGCGCCACTTGTTGTTACTTTCAACACTGAACTGCCCAATTAAAGCGCCTTGTTTCTGCAAATGAAAAATGGAAATGAGGAAAACAAATCCACTGATAAGAAGTATTGACAAAGTTAAAGCCAAGTGTTCAAAAGGACAGGTGGTAGGTTCCACCGAGATTTGAACTCGGATCGCTGGATTCAGAGTCCAGAGTGCTAACCATTACACCATGGAACCAACTAAACAAGCGCGCACCTTCTAGTATTAAGCTGCGAGGCTTGCGTATTTGAAGACGCTTGCTGGTTTTTGTTTTAACATCTAAAATATTCGAGTGAATACCTCTGCCTATTATCATGCAAAATGCTCAAGTTGACGTTTTTCAAAAAAAATTCATTGGATTTGCATAACATGTGGCAGCTTTTCAACAGCTAATTTCAAAACACACAGAATTTTCGCATATATAAACATCAACCTCAATGAAGTAAATGCTCCTCAAAGGGTTAATTGCACCGTTTTACTATGCACAAATGGTTAAATTGTAGAGAATATCCCCCTTTAGCTAGTACCAACATCAAAAATTGGCGGACAAAACAACATATGCATGGCTCCATGGTGTAATGGCTAGCACTCTGGACTTTGAATCCAGCGATCCGAGTTCGAATCTCGGTGGAGCCTCAACACTGCAGGTTTTGTGACGGCATCTTGTCATGCAGTGTAAAATACCAGGTTGTGATCGAATTCTGTCGTTCCAAGCGCAAATTTCAAAACGAAATTGTTTCACTGGCATCTTTCCAAAAATAAAATCAACTCACTTTCATTTTTCGTGATGCAGTTTCAAATCTATTTCAGTTCAATATTTAAATTCGATTGTGTCATCCGTCTAAATCATACATGGACCATTTTATCAATGCCTTGTTCAAACTTTCACCCATTAACAATGTTCAAAAACGCAACAGACCTACTATAAACGTTACAAAATAAAATAAAAAAACAGTTTTCTCGCAGGGTATATGCGCCACTTGTTGTTACTTTCAACACTGAACTGCCCAATTAAAGCGCCTTGTTTCTGCAAATGAAAAATGGAAATGAGGAAAACAAATCCACTGATAAGTATTGACAAAGTTAAAGCCAAGTGTTCAAAAGGACAGGTGGTAGGTTCCACCGAGATTTGAACTCGGATCGCTGGATTCAGAGTCCAGAGTGCTAACCATTACACCATGGAACCAACTAAACAAGAGCGCACCTTCTAGTATTAAGCTGCGAGGCTTGCGTATTTGAAGACGCTTGCTGGTTTTTGTTTTAACATCTAAAATATTCGAGTGAATACCTCTGCCTATTATCATGCAAAATGTTCAAGTTGACGTTTTTCAAAAAAAATTCATTGGATTTGCATAACATGTGGCAGCTTTTCAACAGCTAATTTCAAAACACACAGAATTTTCGCATATATAAACATCAACCTCAATGAAGTAAATGCTCCTCAAAGGGTTAATTGCACCGTTTTACTATGCACAAATGGTTAAATTGTAGAGAATATCCCCCTTTAGCTAGTACCAACATCAAAAATTGGCGGACAAAACAAAATATGCATGGCTCCATGGTGTTATGGCTAGCACTCTGGACTTTGAATCCAGCGATCCGAGTTCGAATCTCGGTGGAGCCTCAACACTGCAGGTTTTGTGACGGCATCTTGTCATGCAGTGTAAAATACCAGGTTGTGATCGAATTCTGTCGTTCCAAGCGCAAATTTCAAAACGAAATTGTTTCACTGGCATCTTTCCCAAAATAAAAAAATAAAATCAACTCACTTTCATTTTTCGTGATGCAGTTTCAAATCTATTTCAGTTCAATATTTAAATTCGATTGTGTCATCCGTCTAAATCATACATGGACCATTTTATCAATGCCTTGTTCAAACTTTCACCCATTAACAATGTTCAAAAACGCAACAGACCTACTATAAACGTTACAAAATAAAATAAAAAACAGTTTTCTCGCAGGGTATATGCGCCACTTGTTGTTACTTTCAACACTGAACTGCCCAATTAAAGCGCCTTGTTTCTGCAAATGAAAAATGGAAATGAGGAAAACAAATCCACTGATAAGTATTGACAAAGTTAAAGCCAAGTGTTCAAAAGGACAGGTGGTAGGTTCCACCGAGATTTGAACTCGGATCGCTGGATTCAGAGTCCAGAGTGCTAACCATTACACCATGGAACCAACTAAACAAGCGCGCGCCTTCTAGTATTAAGCTGCGAGGCTTGCGTATTTGAAGACGCTTGCTGGTTTTTGTTTTAACATCTAAAATATTCGAGTGAATACCTCTGCCTATTATCATGCAAAATGTTCAAGTTGACGTTTTTCAAAAAAAATTCATTGGATTTGCATAACATGTGGCAGCTTTTCAACAGCTAATTTCAAAACACACAGAATTTTCGCATATATAAACATCAACCTCAATGAAGTAAATGCTCCTCAAAGGGTTAATTGCACCGTTTTACTATGCACAAATGGTCAAATTGTAGAGAATATCCCCCTTTAGCTAGTACCAACATCAAAAATTGGCGGACAAAACAAAATATGCATGGCTCCATGGTGTAATGGCTAGCACTCTGGACTTTGAATCCAGCGATCCGAGTTCGAATCTCGGTGGAGCCTCAACACTGCAGGTTTTGTGACGGCATCTTGTCATGGAGTGTAAAATACCAGGTTGTGATCGAATTCTGTCGTTCCAAGCGCAAATTTCAAAACGAAATTGTTTCACTGGCATCTTTCCCAAAATAAAAAAATAAAATCAACTCACTTTCATTTTTCGTGATGCAGTTTCAAATCTATTTCAGTTCAATATTTAAATTCGATTGTGTCATCCGTCTAAATCATACATGGACCATTTTATCAATGCCTTGTTCAAACTTTCACCCATTAACAATGTTCAAAAACGCAACAGACCTACTATAAACGTTACAAAATAAAATAAAAAACAGTTTTCTCGCAGGGTATATGCGCCACTTGTTGTTACTTTCAACACTGAACTGCCCAATTAAAGCGCCTTGTTTCTGCAAATGAAAAATGGAAATGAGGAAAACAAATCCACTGATAAGTATTGACAAAGTTAAAGCCAAATGTTCAAAAGGACAGGTGGTAGGTTCCACCGAGATTTGAACTCGGATCGCTGGATTCAGAGTCCAGAGTGCTTTTTTTTTTTTTTTTTTTTTTTTTATTCGTAAAAAACAAAGTAATTTTAACAATAACAATTTTGTACAAAATAAAAAATATATATAATATATAATAAAAATATGATCCTCCCTGACAAATGATCATCTCTCAAACACACATTCACACCCTGGCACATGTTCCCTACCCCTTGACTGTACAACCGACGTGTAAGTTTTACAATCAATAAGAAGACCTTCCCAGTGTGTAAGCAAAAGCATAATAATTATGGCATTGTTCTTTAAGTACAAAAACTAATATGAAATTATATAGGGAAATCGCTCCATTACATTTACGACTAGAACAAGAAAATCCCAAACCCTACCACCCACCACCCCACCCCAGATGAGAAGACAAAAGAAGAAAAATAAAAAGCGAAAATTCTCTACGAAATGGGGCTTGCGAGACAGGCACAAAATAGAACGAGGATGTTCAACTTATGCACTCCATTGGAGAAAAAATTGAATCGAGTCAGCCCTAACGATTAACAGTGTAAATTTATAAAACAGCTACAAAACTTTCAATTTATACAAGGAAAAAAGAATAAAAGGCACATTTTCCGAAGTTATACGCCTCTTTGGATATAAATGTACACCGCAGTATAGGCAACGTTGAAAGCAAAGGGAATTATCTAAATTTAACAGTAAACTAAGTTAGGCTACAAAAAACCGAAATAAGGAAACATCACATTCTGAGACAGACCGTGGTATTTTTCCTTAAAAGAACAAAATTGAGTATTGCTTAATTTGGTATATATAAACAATATAACCACCTAACTTATATTGACATTAGGCTTAAATGATGTCACCATATTGCTGCAAAGGTAAAACCAAACTACATCTAATAACAGACATGAAATTATAGGCATTATTTACACTCGAAAAGCACCTGCGAAGATTGATGCAATGTCAACAATGACAATGGGGACAAAAATAGTAAATCCACTACCACTACCCCCCCTCCTCCCCCCCCCCCCTTTTCCCGGATTAATTCTGTCATAGGATATGTATATTTGATAATGTTGCATCAACAAATTTTAGTAAAGTACAATTTAAATTTTATTAATAAGTTCTAATTTTCCAAGCAAAAACAACACATTCCTCAATCATATTCCCACCTCCCTCTCCCTACAGCAAAACAAAAATAATATTTTGTTCATATACCAACACTGTTTCATTATAAAACACTGGAGAGTGGTAACCAGCACCCTCCAATAATTTGTAACAAAACAAATATCAGTGAACAAATTTGGGTAAGCAGAAATAAATTAGCACTCAACTAATCAAAACACTAATTCAATGTGGTCATTACATAAATATACCAGATTGTTGTTCTGAAGAATAATTTTTTCAAACTGCTGTGTATTTTGAGTGTCAGACTTGAGAAAAATGTGCAGATGAAGAAGATGTTGCTTGAGTAAAGCACGAAATAAATTAAAAACTCTTAATAATTTATTTTCTCTCAGAAAATAATTTCTGCGTCGTACAACTGAAACTCTATATGCACTAAGCAATAAATTTACAAATACTTGGTTGACTGATACAATATTTTCATGAAAGCCAAATAGCAAAATTTCATTCAGCTGAACAACTGATAAACATTTTTCAGATTTTATGAACAAATAATCCAGTAATTCATGACATTTTGTTTTTATATTATGAAGAAAAGGACAACTTATTAGTAGATGAATCAAATCCTCAGGTCCTTGCTTACACAAAGGACATGCTGATGAAATGCTGCTGTCTACTTTATGTTGTATTGCAAAGGTATATATTATATTGTGTATGGTTTTGAAATCTACATCAACCATATCTGATGACTTAAAGGAGCAATGAATGGCCTTGTAAATTTTTGTTAAATTAATTTGTGGAAATTTGGATAGCCAATAATGTTCGGCTGTAGGTTTCTCAGTGACTTTTTTAACAAGAATGTTATAAGCTTCTTTTGTTGTTAAAAATTCAATACCTAAAATGTCACCTGTTGATCTTACAAATCTAAGATTTATATCTGTACTACTCAAATTTGTCTGAGCATGAATTTGTGAATCAGAATTAATTAATTTTTTCCATTCCACTGGTAAAGCATTTATAATTATATTTAGTTTTCTCTTAATATCTTTTCTTGAATAGGTTATTGTGGAGGTAGAAATCATTTCAATAATAGCCTCAGTGGGTAAAAAACCTGGAACCACTTCATAAAGAATATCTCTAACTAAAGTAAGACCTGCATTAACAAAATCGAAAAAATAAAGTTGATTACCATCATCATCTAAAACTTGCGGATTATCAAAAATACACTGATCAAGTATATCAATATTGATTAAAACATTTCTTTCCCCTCTATCGGTTAATTGTCTCCAGGCCTCAAGAACTTCATAATAAAAATTTTGTCCAGACTTCAAAATTTTTTTATCCAAGCTGATAGCAAATATGTTGTTCGATAAATTCAACCCTTTATATTTCCATATATAATGATAAAAAAACCTGGTCCAGGGAAAATCACTTGAGAACAGTTTTCTTATCCATTTACATCTTAACGCAAACTTTTTAGATTCTATGTCAACCAGATTGAGCCCACCAACATTCAGTCTATCAATTATTGTATTATATTTTATTAAATGTTTTTTACCAAACCATAGAAATTCCAAACATATATTTTTTATTTCAGTCAAAATATTAGTTGGAATACTTACTACATTTAGGGTATACCAAATGGTAGACAATAAAAGGGTATTTATAACCACTGCTCTACCTTTAAGTGACAAATTTCTTTTTCTCCATAATTGAAGTGTTCTTTTAATCTTATTTATTCTGCCTTTCCAATTCAGTTCAGTACATTTTACATTATCTGGTCCTAGATAAACTCCCAAAATCAAAATGGCACCCTCCGCTTTTTTCAAAGGAATATTTGGCATAATGATATCTTTTGAAGTACCCAGAGTCATATATTCAGATTTTTCTAGGTTGATCTTAGCTCCTGATCCTCTGGAGTATATATCTAGAATTTTAAATGTATTAATACAAGATTGTGGATCTTTAAGAGTGAGTTCTGTATCATCAGCATGATTAAAGGTTTTGCACATACTGTTGTCAGGAAGGCGCACACCCAGAATATCAGATTTTTTATTCAATATACAAATCAAAGGTTCAGCAGTTAAAACATAAAGCATCGCTGATAAAGGACAGCCCTGTCGCACCGATCTTTCAATTTGGATATACGATGATAAATGTTGATTGACCTTCACACAGCTTTTAACATCCTTATAAAGTAATTTAATCCAGTTTATGAAATTATTTCCAAATCCAAATTTCTCGAGAATGTGAAATAAATACTGATGATTCACTCGATCAAAAGCTTTCATTTGATCTAATTTAATAATTATACCAGCTTGATCCTCCTCTTCAATATATTTTATGATATCTCTAATACTAGCAATATTTTCACTGATATCTCTCATTGGTACACATGTCTGAGTTGAAGAAACCAGAGAAGATATTACTGTTTTCAGACGATTTGCTAAAATTTTAGACAGAATTTTATAATCGGTGTTCAAGAGGCTAATTGGTCGCCAGTTCTTAAGGTCTCTTTTATCCCCTTTTCTTTTGTAAATTATTACAATAATTCCAGTCTTCATTGATCTGCACAGCTCCTTCCTCTCAAAAATATTATTATAAACTTCAAATAAAATGGGTTTCAAGATAGGCCAGAAATGTTTGTAAAATTCTGATGTTAGACCATCTGACCCTGGGGATTTTTTGGGGGACATCGAAAAAAGAGCTGTACACATCTCTGAAAGACTTATTTCTTCATCGCAGAATTCATTGTCTTCAATTGTCAAGCTTTTCTCAAGACTATCCAAGAGAACAAATTCCGCTTCATCAGAAATATTTTCAGATTTATATAAAACTTCATAGAAGTCCTTAACAGTATTGATAATCATGAATGGATCTGTAATAGAGATGTTATTACAGTTAAAAATTTCCTTAATAATATTATTCTGCTGTCGGTAAGATTCGAGACCCAAAAAGTAACCAGTACATTTGTCTTCCTGAAGAATGTGATTTGCTTTAGACCTTAAAATTGCTCCTTCCAGTTCAATATTCTCAATCTTGTTCAGTTCCATTTCTAATTCTCTTATTTTCAAAACACAGTTTGGAGGATTATTCAGCCGAGCTGCTCTTGACATTTCAATTTTAAGTTTTTTTTCCAATTCATTTTTCTCTTTATATCGTTCCTTACTTAATTTTTGACTAAAATAAATGCTATTTTTCTTAATTTGGTATTTCAAATTATCCCACCATAACAAAATATCACCTTTATATAAGGATTGTAATTTATTCTGAGCAATTAGTGTTTCAATAGTATTACAGTACTCTTGATTCTTGAGAAGTGTATTATTAAAAATCCAGACACCAGGCCCTCGTTCAATTTTCTCAAGATTACATTTAGCATAGATAACTGAATGATCACTAATTGATGAATGTGAGATGAAAATATAATCAAAAATGGTATTCAGGCTTGAGGAATTAAAAATGAAATCTAATCTACTCTGTTGAAATGTTTCACCATGAAATCTATGCCAGCTAAATTCAATTTTATCCGGATATTTATGTCTCCACTGATCAGTTAAATTATTGATATTAATCAAATGAGTCAGCTCTTTGACACCTCTGTCTCTTACAAATTTACCTTCAGGCCTATCAAGGGGAGATAATGCTGTGTTGAAATCACCAAGAATAATTATATTTTCTTTATCTTTTAAAAATAAATTTAAATTTTCCAAAAAGGAGACCTTATCAGAGAGTATGTTTGGTACATACACATTGATTATATGATAATTCAAATTTTCAATAGTTAACTTCACACAAATAAATCGACCATCATTACTTTTCCAAATATTTGATATTTTATTTTCATATTTTTTAGATATAAGGATGGCTACACCTCTACACATAGATGTATTATTGCTGTAAATAATAGTTCCATTCCAACACTGTTGGAAAGAGCAGTCTAATTCAGAAATCCAAAAAGTTTCTTGAATTGCCGCAATTTCCACATGTCTTGCATTAAAAATAGTACACATTTTCCTAAACTTGGATAAGTCATTCAGGCCATTGGCATTGAAACTAGCCAAAAGTGCCATGATGATAAAAAGTGAGAAACACCACACAAACTGGTTATCCATTATCAAAATTCTATTTAATTGCAGCCTTGGTTATCTTAGCAGGTTTAACCTTAATTGTATTGTTATCGGTATTAATTTTCCTTTTCATGACAATGTTTTCAGTTTCCATTCTGATTTCACAAGAACTTTCAGAGGGTGATGTATCAGTATTGTTTATGCAAGAAACATTTTTATTTACATTATCATCAGGACGAGCGCTTGTATTCAACGAGCTAAAAGACTGTTTTTCTGTGTATTCAGAAATTTCAGATACATTGTTAGATGATTTGAGAACAATATCTGCTACATCACCCTCACTAGTCTGTGTACAATCTTTATTTTCAAGGGTATCAATAAAATTACCAAATATAAGATCTGATTGTACACCTTCGGTAGATTCAATTATGCTTGAATCATCAGCAAAAGATGAGTTTGTTGATTCAGCTGAATCTGGAACAACCTCCTCATCATTACTTCCCCATTCTTCTTTGCCATCAAACAGGCCCTTCATATTACAAGTACAATATGGTTCAGTATAACCACACTTTTCACACAAGTCAACATTATCAGTATCCATTGAGTTATCATTGTTTATCAATTTATCATCAGGGACTGAATGTTCATCACTTTTTGTCATACTATCAGGGGCTGAATGTTTACAAACACAACAGTCATCAGTTTGTCGACACTTTGCACAGAACTGTACTTTACAAAACCTGGCAATATGGCCTGTTCCTTTACATCTGAAGCATTTTAACAGTGGGCAGTCTTGTATCAGATGATCATCTCCAAGACAGTTTCTGCAGACTTTGATTTGGTCATTATGTAAAACTCTAAAGTAAGCTGGACCCTCAACTGTCTCAAATTTCATGCTATATGGAAGGGATTTTATTGACGGAGGAAATTTAACCTTCATATATCTCGTGCCATCTGCTATCTCAGTATTTGGATAAAAACGACGGTGTATCATGGATACCACAGTAATATTCCAAGTCTTTAATTTAGTAACTATTGAATCATCTTCAATGTACGATGGCAGGTGCATAAATGAAACCATTACATAGTCAGAAAAAATAGTTTTTGCACAATAATCAGGATGTTTAATATTGAAACTGTCAACCAAAACACAAGCTTGAGTTTTATCAGCCATTGTAACATCAAATGCATCGCCACTAACTGGTATACAGGCTAAAACAGAGTTATTTCCACATACAGTTTCGACTTCTTTTATAATATTCATTGCTTTTACCTTTCTGTTATCACCAACCAACAGTCTAACAGTACATTCTTTTCGATAATCAACACTTTTTTTCCTTTGATTAGACATTTGTTTACTAGTTGTCAAGGGCGTCGCCATCTTGAATGACAATAATATCAACCACTTCAAAATCAACAAACTTCAAAAAGGTGCAAATCAGCACCGATCTTCAATATTTGACTATCCTGCTACTCTACAGATATTACTGTACAATTCAGTTGAAAAATATATTCTGAAAAAAGTCTTTTCTAACGAAAAAAAAGCAATTATCAAAGAGCCAATGTTCATGCCTCTGTTCTACATAACTACCAAAACGAGGCTCCAGAGTCCAGAGTGCTAACCATTACACCATGGAACCAACTAAACAATCGCGCACCTTCTAGTATTAAGCTGCGAGGCTTGCGTATTTGAAGACGCTTGCTGGTTTTTGTTTTAACATCTAAAATATTCGAGTGAATACCTCTGCCTATT
>CM062293.1:356632334-356677334 GCA_031216915.1 Pictodentalium vernedei
TGGATTTGCATAACATGTGGCAGCTTTTCAACAGCTAATTTCAAAACACACAGAATTTTCGCATATATAAACATCAACCTCAATGAAGTAAATGCTCCTCAAAGGGTTAATTGCACCGTTTTACTATGCACAAATGGTTAAATTGTAGAGAATATCCCCCTTTAGCTAGTACCAACATCAAAAATTGGCGGACAAAACAAAATATGCATGGCTCCATGGTGTTATGGCTAGCACTCTGGACTTTGAATCCAGCGATCCGAGTTCGAATCTCGGTGGAGCCTCAACACTGCAGGTTTTGTGACGGCATCTTGTCATGCAGTGTAAATTACCAGGTTGTGATCGAATTCTGTCGTTCCAAGCGCAAATTTCAAAACGAAATTGTTTCACTGGCATCTTTCCCAAAATAAAAAAATAAAATCAACTCACTTTCATTTTTCGTGATGCAGTTTCAAATCTATTTCAGTTCAATATTTAAATTCGATTGTGTCATCCGTCTAAATCATACATGGACCATTTTATCAATGCCTTGTTCAAACTTTCACCCATTAACAATGTTCAAAAACGCAACAGACCTACTATAAACGTTACAAAATAAAATAAAAAACAGTTTTCTCGCAGGGTATATGCGCCACTTGTTGTTACTTTCAACACTGAACTGCCCAATTAAAGCGCCTTGTTTCTGCAAATGAAAAATGGAAATGAGGAAAACAAATCCACTGATAAGTATTGACAAAGTTAAAGCCAAGTGTTCAAAAGGACAGGTGGTAGGTTCCACCGAGATTTGAACTCGGATCGCTGGATTCAGAGTCCAGAGTGCTTTTTTTTTTTTTTTTTTTTTTTATTATTAAAAAATCCCAATATATGTACAAATATATTTACAGTATCACAGAAAAAGATATACTAGATCAATTTTGACAAAAGTAACTCACACTTTCACACACTGGCCCATGATTCCTGAAAAAGATACATGTTCCCCCCATGATAGCATGACTGACGTGTAAGCCATTCTATCTGTCTTGGTTCCTTGTAGAATCTATTTAACAATTACATTAAAAATCAAGATATATTTGACCATTTTGAAGATTTACTATTGAATTATTGACTATCACATATTCGCGGAACTTTTCGTCATTATTAATCTCTAGGCAATGAGCATAGAATTCCTTAAGATGAGACTGTATCAACATTCTAAATAATGGTTCAACTTTAAGTAATTTTTGGTATTGTGAATAATAATTCCTTCTTCGATATACAGCCATTCTGTAGGAACTCAAAAGGAAATTCACAAAATGAAAATTAACATTTTTATACGATTTTTGTAATCCAAACAAGAAAAACCTATTTGCCTGATTTACGGAAACTATTAAATTTGAATTAATGAAAAGAATACTCAACAATTTTAAACATAGCTGTTGTATATTGTGCAAAAAAGGGCAACCAACAAATATATGTGTAACATCTTCCTTTGTGTTTTGGCATAATTGGCATGAGTTAGATGTTTGTTGACCAACTATAAACTGTTTTTCCATAGTAAAAATTATATTATGAAATATTTTGAAGTCTAGATCGATCATTTCATTTGACTTAATAGCTGAATAAACTGGGTTCCAGTTTAAATTAAAAGAAGAGTCTTTCAACAATTCTTGCCATTTCACCTCACCGGTTGGAACTTTGAATTTTCTCTTTCGGAAAACATTGTATGCATTTTTGACTGATAACTCTGTTATTGCTGTCAAAGAGTCATATTGATTTACATAAAAAACTGAATCATCAGTGAACTCCGATGATACTCCATCCAAGAACGAGCCATCTACTGACAAAATATCAGACCTAATCTTAGATGGAATAGCATCTAAAATGCACTGATATTGCATTTTAACCTTCAAACATTTACAATAAGGATTACTGCATACCAATTCATGAATGGCAGATTCTGGTAAAAAACCGGAGACAACTTCATATATGATGTCTTTAATCTTGGTCACACCTCCAAGAATAAAATTTTCAAAGTAGAGTGTTTTGTTGTCAAATATTATTTGTGGATTGTCAAATAGAGACTGTTGATGAGTTTCTATTTTCGATCCTACTAAATTAACATTACCAGCATTGAGAGTATGCCAAGCAGTTAAAACTTCACCATAAAACTGTGGAAGGTATTTGATAAAGTTATTCTGTAATTCTATCCCAAATATACCTTTCACCAAACCTAATTTTTTATATTTCCGGAAATAATAAAACATAAAATATTTCCAAGGGAAATCACTAGAAATACTTTTTTTAATCCACTTACAGCGGAATGACCATTTCTTTAGAATAATGTCAGGAATATTTAACCCCCCATTACAAAAACTCCCTATAATAGTATCATACTTAATGGTATGTAATGAATTTGACCACAAGAAATTTAAACAAATAGCTTTGATTTTCTTTTCATAAAGTTCTGGAATTGGGATCACATTCAATACATACCAAAGAACAGACATTAACAAAGTTTGAATAACAATAGCCTTTCCTCTAAGTGTTAAATTTCTGCGTTTCCAGAAAAACAGAATGCTATTTAATTTCTGTATCTTTTTGCCCCAATTGCGCTGCTCACATTCATCCAAATTCCAGCCTAAATA
Source organism: Pictodentalium vernedei (assembly GCA_031216915.1). Classification (NCBI taxonomy): domain Eukaryota; kingdom Metazoa; phylum Mollusca; class Scaphopoda; order Dentaliida; family Dentaliidae; genus Pictodentalium; species Pictodentalium vernedei. The sequence goes on from CM062293.1 coordinate 356,634,956, forward strand.
AATACCAAGTATTTCTATGAAACCCTTTGATATTTGTAATGGGAGATGAGAACAATCTACGTTCTTTAACTTTCCCAAAGGCATAATTTCTGACTTCTGATAATTTATTTTAGCACCACAACCTTCTGAGAATATATTGAAACATTCCATACTTTTTATCACTGAAGTAACATCTGCCAGAACCAACTTATTGTCATCTGCATGTTGAAATAATTTGCACTGGAGCTGAGAACCAGGAACAGCCACGCCATGTATGTCGGCATTGGTGTTAATAAGTTTGGATAAGGGTTCAGAACATAATATAAATAATAAGGCTGATAGAGGACATCCTTGTCTCACCGATGCTGAAATATTAAAAAAGGAGGATGCATGACCGTTGATTTTAACACAACTTTTGGCGTTTTTATATAAAATTTTAATCCATTTCTGAAAATTATCACCAAATCCAAATTTTCTCAATAAACAATATAAATAATCATGGTTTATCCTATCAAAAGCCTTATTAAAATCAACTTTCATAATTAACCCATCCTCATTCTCATTTTCAACATAATGAATAAAATCTCGAATAGAAGCAACTGTTTCGCTTAAATCTCTACCCGGTACACAACATGTTTGTAATGGGGAAATAATACTATTTACAATACTCTTTAAACGATTAGCAAGCACTTTTGCTACCAATTTCCTATCAACCCCTAGTAGAGAAATGGGGCGCCAGTTGGACAAATCACGTTTATCGCCTTTCTTTTTATATACTAAAACAATTACACTTTTGGTCATGGAATTTGGTAGACAATTTTCCTGAAATATCAACGTAATTATTCTAGAGAAAATGGGTCCTAACTTATGCCAAAACTTAACAAAGAATTCTTTACTTAATCCATCTAAACCTGGGGATTTTGAAGGTGCCATTGATTTTAATGCACACCAGAGGTCCTCCTGAGTAACTGCCTGGTCACAAAAATTACTGTCCTCCCGTGTCAAGGTTGTATCTATTGCTGATAAAACTGTATCAATTTTAGCTTGCGCAATTGGTTTCTCTTCATATAACTGAGCATAAAAACTTTTAGCCACCTCTAAAATATCAAAACTGCTCTCAACAGTACTACCCGACGGTGTAAATACTGATGCAAAGAAGTTATTTTCTTGTCTAAATTTTTCCAAAGATAAAAAATATTTGGTAGACCTATCTGATTCTAAGTGAAATTTAGATTTCGACCTAATAATAGCCCCCATACATTTTTCTTTTTCTAAAAGGGACAATTCATTTTTTAGCTCTTCAATCTTGGGTATATCCATAAAACGGTTATCCCTACTACATTCTAAAGCAAGAGCTTTTTGTAAACGAACTTCCATTTCCCTTATTTTCCCACTTTTCTGCTTGGAGTACCACATGCTAAACCTTTTAATTTTAAATTTAAAATTATCCCACCAAACTAAGGGCTCAGAGATATATAGCGGGCACTCTACTTCTTTATCGATAAGATCACATACAGCCTCAAAATATTCTTTGTCATTCAGCAACGAGTTATTCAGCACCCACAATCCCGGCCCTTTATCTATTTTTTCAAGATTAAATTTAGCCACTACAAGAGAGTGATCACTGAAAGATGTATAATTCATCCAGGAATAAATATTTAGTGATATTAAATTCTTAGAACATAATATATAATCTATTCTAGCCTGTTGCAAAGATCCCTGTGACAGTCGAAGCCAACTGTATTGTTTTTTGTCGGGATTTTTTCTCCTCCACACATCAATTAAATTGAAATTTTCCATAAAATCCCTCAGAGTCTTACTGGAACCATCAATAAATCCACTGGGCCTATCCGTTCTGCTATGGCAGCAGTTAAAATCCCCAAGAATAAAAAGATTATCTACCTTACTTAAAATGGATTGTAAATAATTGAAAAAAACTATTCTTTCCTTACAATTATTTGGAGCATAAATGCTACAAAAATAGTATTCAGTTTCTCCAATCGTAATCTCAATTATTAAAATACGCCCCTCCATATCTTGAAATCTGACTGTAGCTTTGTCCTTGAGTTTCTTGTTAGTTAGTATAGCTACACCTCTGCTTTTACTATTAAAACTGGACTCAAAAATCGCCCCTTCCCACGTATGTCGTAAGTCATTCAAAAAATTTGTATCCCAATGAGTTTCCTGAAGGCATATGATATCTAAACCTTTATCCTCAAATAATCTGAAAACATTATTAATTTTTCTTACATCCCTCAGCCCATTAACATTAAAACTACAAATCTGAAACATTAGAAAAAGGGTTATATAGAAGAGGTTATAAGATGACTTTGTCATGTAATAACACTTTTGGGGGTTACAGGGTCACCCTTCCTACCTACTTTAACATTTGGTTTTATGGTCTGACCAGATCTGCGCTTACGCGAAAGATTAACTTTAGTTTTCACGGGAGACATTTCACAGTCAATAGAGTGAAAATCATTGTCATCATTGTTTTCTGATTGACTCTCATTGTCCTCCATAGACACATCAATGTCAAAGTCATCTTCGTCACTTACAACAATGCCCTTGTCTAAAGTATGGTCAGATTTAATCTCACCAACACTGTCAATTGAAGAATTTTCCTGATCAGGTGAAGTGTCAATCACTTTTTCCGAACTGGATTTCACAACAAACCCATTATCATTAGAGTCATTACCCCACCTATCTGTTTCCCAAATAGACTCAGTCTGATAGAAATTCTCAGCAGTAAGTATGACATTTGTTTGCGGTTCAATATTTACAGATTTTTGGATATCTTTCTCACTGTTATTGTTCAATGAATGTGAGTCAATTACTTTGTTGGTGTTGACATCTGGTGCACGATCAATAACTGCTTCAGAGGTTCTCTCTGAAGCGACACATTTACAGTCAAAAAATCCACATAAACTACAGAGTACTTTGACACAATTACGAGCCAGGTGGCCAGGAGATTTACATTTGAAGCAAATAAATTTAGGGCAATCTCTGATTAGGTGGTCCGGTGATAAACACTTGGTACAAACTTTAATTTGATTGTCGTGCAAAACTCGAAAATAGCCCGTTCCACTCGCAGTTTCAAATTTAACAGAATATGGAAGTGACCTCAAATCTTTGGGAAATCGAACACGAACATAACGTGTACCGTCCACAACCTTCGTCCCAGGGTAACATCGTCTATGTATTGGAGACAAAAGTTCTACCTTAAAATCGTCTTTCAGTTTTCCTTCAATAACTTCGTCAGAAATATATGCAGGTAAATGTAAAAATGAAACTACAACAGAGTTACAAAAAACTTTGGAACAAGTTATTTTTTGCTTACCTATCATAATACCGTCGTTCAACAGTTCAGTAGCGTCTGCATCATTCAAAGTAACCTCAAATAAGTCACCACTGACTGGCACACAAGCCACACACGAATCCGCCCCACATAACTTATCCACGGCCTTAATAACTTCTATAGCTTTAATTTTTGAATTGTCAATCACATTTAATCGAACAGTTAACTCCTTTTTATAATTCTCACCATCGTATCTCAATCTACGGTCATTCAATGACTCCATTTTGGTCGGACGTAACGAAACTGAAACTCCTGTTGTGGTTTTCACTCCATCCATTTCAAACCAAGAAAATCAATCACTCCAAATCCTTCAAATCTATGTAGGCAAACGTCAAAATATTCACAGAAAAGGAACTATGTTGTAAAAGGAAAACCAAATACAGACAATTATTGTCATAGGTGCCTCCACAAAGCGTTGATGGCACGGATTTAACATTGAAAATCTTCCCCTCTGAAAAACTGCTTCCACCATTTATCAAGGGGCAGACAACTGTGAAAAAATCATTTAGAGATGATTCACAGATATTTGGGGTGCTATGAATACCGCTCAGAACAGATGTCACAGATCTAGATGATCTTCAGCCATGTAGGAGCAATCGCTAACGTGCCTGTAACTCAGTGTAAGGCACGTAATTCCACATGAGGACACACGGCACCTGGTGTTGATGCCTTACGACGCTCAAGCACAGATAGGACATCGGACATCCATTCCTCTGCCGTTGACGACTCATCCGAGACGTAACCTCGATGCTTAACAGGCACCCGCTGTTCATCGGGATGTTATGGGTGCTAGAAATACCACTTCAGAACAGATCTTCCAACATGCAAGCGCACCACTACACGATGATACCCAGTGATACTCAATGAAGCACTGTTAAGGTTCGACACGTGAGAGTCCACACGAGGACAACAGCATCTAGTATTGATGCCGGATGGCACTCAAGCACAGAAGGGACATCCATTCCTCAGCTGCTAACGACTATTCAAGCCTAGTGATACTCAATGAAGCACTGTTCTTATGTACGGCTTGAACTAGACGCTATCACCGATGATTAACAGGCACCACTGTTCATCGGCTTTTCGGGGGCTTGAACCCCCAATCTTTTGGTCCGAAGTCTGATGCGCTTACCACTAGGCTAATGACCTCGCCAAAAAATCATTTAGAGATGATTCACAGATATTTGGGGTGCTATGAATACCGCTCAGAACAGATGTCACAGATCTAGATGATCTTCAGCCATGCAGGAGCAATCGCTAACGTGCCTGTAACTCAGTGTAAGGCACGTAATTCCACATGAGGACACACGACACCTGGTGTTGATGCCTTACGACGCTCAAGCACAGATAGGACATCGGACATCCATTCCTCTGCCGTTGACGACTCATCCGAGACGTAACCTCGATGTTTAACAGGCACCCACTGTTCATCGGGATGTTATGGGTGCTAGGAATACCACTTCAGAACAGATCTTCCAACATGCAAGCGCACCACTACACGATGATACCCAGTGATACTCAATGAAGCACTGTTACGGTTCGACACGTGAGAGTCCACACGAGGACAACAGCATCTAGTATTGATGCCGGATGGCACTCAAGCACAGAAGGGACATCCATTCCTCAGCCGCTAACGACTATTCAAGCCTAGTGATACTCAATGAAGCACTGTTCTTATGTACGGCTTGAACTAGACGCTATCACCGATGATTAACAGGCACCACTGTTCATCGGCTTTTCGGGGGCTTGAACCCCCAATCTTATGGTCTGAAGTCTGATGAGCTAACCACTAGGCTAATGACCTCGCCAAAAAATCATTTAGAGATGATTCACAGATATTTTGGGGTGCTATGAATACCGCTCAGAACAGATGTCACAGATCTATATGATCTTCAGCCATGCAGGAGCAATCGCTAACGTGCCTGTAACTCAGTGTAAGGCACGTAATTCCACACGAGGACACACAACACCTGGTGTTGATGCCTTACGACGCTCAAGCACAGATAGGACATCAGACATCCATTCCTCTGCCGTTGACGACTCATCCGAGACGTAACCTCGATGCTTAACAGGCACCCACTGTTCATCGGGATGTTATGGGTGCTAGGAATACCACTTCAGAACAGATCTTCCAACATGCAAGCGCACCACTACACGATGATACCCAGTGATACTCAATGAAGCACTGTTACGGTTCGACACGTGAGAGTCCACACGAGGACAACAGCATCTAGTATTGATGCCGGAACGCACTCAAGCACAGAAGGGACATCCATTCCTCAGCCGCTAACGACTATTCAAGCCTAGTGATACTCAATGAAGCACTGTTCTTATGTACGGCTTGAACTAGACGCTATCACCGATGATTAACAGGCACCACTGTTCATCGGCTTTTCGGGGGCTTGAACCCCCAATCTTATGGTCCGAAGTCTGATGCGCTTACCACTAGGCTAATGACCTCGCCTTTAAAAAATCATTTAGAGATGATTCACAGATATTTGGGGTGCTATGAATACCGCTCAGAACAGATGTCACAGATCTAGATGATCTTCAGCCATGCAGGAGCAATCGCTAACGTGCCTGTAACTCAGTGTAAGGCACGTAATTCCACATGAGGACACACGACACCTGGTGTTGATGCCTTACGACGCTCAAGCACGGATAGGACATCGGACATCCATTCCTCTGCCGTTGACGACTCATCCGAGACGTAACCTCGATGCTTAACAGGCACCCCCTGTGCATCGGGATGTTATGGGTGCTAGGAATACCACTTCAGAACAGATCTTCCAACATGCAAGCGCACCACTACACGATGATACCCAGTGATGCTCAATGAAGCACTGTTAAGGCTCGACACGTGAGAGTCCACACGAGGACAACAGCATCTAGTATTGATGCCGGATGGCACTCAAGCACAGAAGGGACATCCATTCCTCAGCCGCTAACGACTATTCAAGCCTAGTGATACTCAATGAAGCACTGTTCTTATGTACGGCTTGAACTAGACGCTATCACCGATGATTAACAGGCACCACTGTTCATCGGCTTTTCGGGGGCTTGAACCCCCAATCTTATGGTCCGAAGTCTGATGCGCTTACCACTAGGCTAATGACCTCGCCTTTAAAAAATCATTTAGAGATGATTCACAGATATTTGGGGTGCTATGAATACCGCTCAGAACAGATGTCACAGATCTAGATGATCTTCAGCCATGCAGGAGCAATCGCTAACATGCCTGTAACTCAGTGTAAGGCACGTAATTCCACATGAGGACACACGACACCTGGTGTTGATGCCTTACGACGCTCAAGCACAGATAGGACATCGGACATCCATTCCTCTGCCGTTGACGACTCATCCGAGACGTAACCTCGATGCTTAACAGGCACCCTCTGTGCATCGGGATGTTATGGGTGCTAGGAATACCACTTCAGAACAGATCTTCCAACATGCAAGCGCACCACTACACGATGATACCCAGTGATACTCAATGAAGCACTGTTAAGGTTTGACACGTGAGAGTCCACACGAGGACAACAGCATCTAGTACTGATGCCGGATGGCACTCAAGCACAGAAGGGACATCCATTCCTCAGCCGCTAACGACTATTCAAGCCTAGTGATACTCAATGAAGCACTGTTCTTATGTACGGCTTGAACTAGACGCTATCACCGATGATTAACAGGCACCACTGTTCATCGGCTTTTCGGGGGCTTGAACCCCCAATCTTATGGTCCGAAGTCTGATGCGCTTACCACTAGGCTAATGACCCCGCCATTAAAAAATCATTTGGAGGTGATTCACAGATATTTGGGGTGCTATGAATACCGCTCAGAACAGATGTCACAGATCTAGACGATCTTCAGCCATGCAGGAGCAATCGCTAACGTGCCTGTAACTCAGTGTAAGGCAAGTAATTCCACATGAGGACACACGGCACCTGGTGTTGATGCCTTACGACGCTCAAGCACAGATAGGACATCGGACATCCATTCCTCTGCCGTTGACGACTCATCCGAGACGTAACCTCGATGCTTAACAGGCACCCGCTGTTCATCGGGATGTTATGAGTGCTAGGAATACCACTTCAGAACAGATCTTCCAACATGCAAGCGCACCACTACACGATGATACCCAGTGATACTCAATGAAGCAATGTTAAGGTTCGACACGTGAGAGTCCACACGAGGACAACAGCATCTAGTATTGATGCCGGATGGCACTCAAGCACAGAAGGGAGATCCATTCCTCAGCTGCTAACGACTATTCAAGCCTAGTGATACTCAATGAAGCACTGTTCTTATGTACGGCTTGAACTAGACGCTATCACCGATGATTAACAGGCACCACTGTTCATCGGCTTTTCGGGGGCTTGAACCCCCAATCTTATGGTCCGAAGTCTGATGCGCTTACCACTAGGCTAATGACCTCGCCGGATTCAGAGTCCAGAGTGCTAACCATTACACCATGGAACCAACTAAACAAGCGCGCACCTTCTAGTATTAAGCTGCGAGGCTTGCGTATTTGAAGACGCTTGCTGGTTTTTGTTTTAACATCTAAAATATTCGAGTGAATACCTCTGCCTATTATCATGCAAAATGTTCAAGTTGACGTTTTTCAAAAAAAATTCATTGGATTTGCATAACATGTGGCAGCTTTTCAACAGCTAATTTCAAAACACACAGAATTTTCGCATATATAAACATCAACCTCAATGAAGTAAATGCTCCTCAAAGGGTTAATTGCACCGTTTTACTATGCACAAATGGTTAAATTGTAGAGAGTATCCCCCTTTAGCCAGTACCAACATCAAAAATTGGCGGACAAAACAAAATATGCATGGCTCCATGGTGTAATGGCTAGCACTCTGGACTGGATTTTTTTAGGAACCCGGATGTTGTGTCCATCCTGCAAGTTGATTTTGTGAACTGCTCGTCAAATTCATCACTTTTATACTGTTGTGGATCCAAAGTTTGTGTTTCAATTTATTAACATTTGTGTGCTAATATGTAAGGATTGGAATGCAAGTGTAAGTAGGGGAAACATTTATCCTGTTCAACAGGATTTGGTTTGTTTATTTGCTGAGTTGTTATTTTTCTCCTGGTGTCATGGCCGCTTCCATGGGTACAGCTGAACCAGAAATAAACTCTGATCGATTCAAATCTCTGAAATATCGTAAAGATTGTACTGTAAGAGTATTAGTTGGAGATGTTAGAAAAATAAGAGCTGTTAATGTAATTAAAGACGCTGAAGATATATGTGGTGTGAACTCTGTCTTGGCTTGTGTGCCTATTTCTGGTGATTCATATGAGGTCACGTTTATTGACAGATCTGCAGCCGAACTGTTTCTGGATATATCAAACAAAACAAAGCCTGATCAACTTGCTAGGATCATATTTTCTGAGGACATTACTGTTTCTTTCCTGTATCTCCCCTCTTACATTGAAGACGAAGAAATTTATGAAAAACTTATTGATTTAAAAATTATAATTAAATCTTCAATTCATCGCCGGGTGTATCCAAATACTGACATTGTGGATGGAACTAGATACCTAAAAGTTAGATTTCCACCAGAGCTGAAGTCATTACCGTACAAAATGAAATTTAAAACTGTCGACGGATTTGCCTATTTTCGAGTCTTGCATAATCAGCAAGTTAAAGTGTGCACCAAGTGTTTGAGCCCTAATCATGTGATAAAAGACTGCCCAGAATTCTTGTGTTTTCGCTGTGGCTTAACGGGCCATATAGCCAGACTTTGTGACACAATTATGTGTGACTACTGTGATAAACCCAGTATTAAATGCGTATGCAAAAACCCCTTTTCAAACAGTTTAACTCATACTCAAAACGCTCTCTTCACGTGTTTTGCATGTGACAATGAAGAAAGTGAATGTACATGTGCGGGTAGTTGGACTAGTTCCAACACTCCTCCTGTAGGCAATAAGCCTATTATTGAGCCTTCTTCTAGTTCTATACATACAAGTGGTTCTAATGCAAAAGAGAGTGAAATAGTTGTAAGTTCAGAACAAGATCACATGATCATATCGGTAGATCAAAATGTTGAAACACCCTCCTCTTCTTACACTGTACATTCCACAGAAAAACCAACTTACTCATCTGTAGTAGCCGGAAAATCGGATCGTGTTCCCAAATCTGTAAGAAAGACCCCTACAAGAGAACACAGCATCAACAATAGCGCTAAAATTGTAAAATCCACAAAATTAGCACCAAAATCTGCTCCCACTTCAAAACCTACTGGCATCATTAAGAGGAGACCTAAACTTAAATTCACCCCCAATGTGAAATCATTCACGAGAAACAAAGACAATTTAGTCAGTGAGCTTTTGCCTGACACGGATACCGTGACTGTTAATATCTTGGAAGCTGACTCTGCAAATTTGCATATAGATTCAGACGCGCCCTCGCCTACAGTCTCTGTTGACCCTGTAGAAGTGGATTCGTCTGTCCCTACCCCATCAGCTGTTATTCAAACTGCCTCTGTGTTATATGATGATGATGTCAGTATGTTGGACAGTAATGGTACTGCATAAGAAAAATGATTATCCCTATGTTTTTACTACCTGAACTTATTTTACTTATGGTTACCATTGCATCATTCAATGCTAATGGTTTGAGGGACCTAGATAAATTTAAAAAGGTTTGTTGTACCCTTCAGTCAAGACATACAGCTATTGTGGGCTTACAAGAAACTCATTGGACAGAAGATGTTTCTTCAATCTTTCTACAAAGCTGGAAAGGAAAGATTTATTTTAATAATTATATTTCCGCTAGTAGGGGAGTGGCTATAATGGTTTCAAGTCAGTATTCCCACAATGTGACAGATGTGTGGAAAAACAATAATGGAAGAATCATATCAGTGACACTTTGTGTTGAAAACAATACATATCATATAATTAATGTGTATAGTCCTTGTCAGCTCTCAGAGAAACAAGAGTTTCTCAGAGAGCTGGACACACTCATTCACAAAAAAGAAAATGTCATTATTCTAGGAGACTTTAACACTGCATTAACTCTCCTTGATCGACCAACGGGTAATTATTTTACAGATAGTAGTGTTAAACTTTTAAACCAGTTAATTCTTAAAAACGACCTTACAGATCAGTGGAGGTTTAGGAATCCTGATAGAACAGAGTTTTCATGGCATCGTTTCCATGGTTCCTCCCTGCAACAGAGTAGAATTGATTTAGTCCTAAATTCATCCAAATTAAATCCGCTGTTTAGCTTCTCATTTATCACTCATACCTCTATCAGTGATCATTCATTTGTTTTTTCAAAAATAAATTTAGAAAATATTGATAAAGGGTTGGGAATTTGGGCATTCAACGGTTCCTTACTACACGATGCAGTGTTCTGTAGGGAAGTGGAGAGAATTTTAGTACAAAGTATCCATGATACCTTATATAAAGATGATATAGTACAATTTTGGGATAATCTAAAGTATAAAATTAAGCAATTTAGTATACATTATGGTACAAACGTAAGTAAACAAAGATTTCAGCATAAAAATAATTTAGAAAGATTGTTGAAAATTGAAATGGCCAGAGCAGCTAGGTTAAATAATCCCCCAAACAGTTTGAATAAAATAGCCGAACTTCAGGGTGAATTGGGTAGAATAGAAAATAGCGAACTTGAAGGTGTAATGTTACGTTCAAAAGCACAACATGTTCTTCAAGAAGATAAAAATACTAGCTATTTCCTTAGATTGGAATCGTCTAGGCAGCAAAGTAATTTGGTAAGAGAAATTATTGATTCAAATGGTGTGTCCTTGACTGATTCTATTCTCATTGTCAATGCCGCAAAAGATTTTTATCAAGCACTATACAAATCGGAAGATATAGATAAAACATGTGAAAAGGTTCTACTAGAAAGTTTGAAGTTGAAGTTAAGTTCAGAGGATTCTGTAGCTTGTGACACTGATTTAACTTCAGACGAAATAAGTGTTGCTCTTCGATCCATGAAACCAAAAAAGTCTCCTGGATCGGATGGTCTTACTACAGAATTTTACCAACACTTTTGGAACCTACTTAAGCCAATTTTATTTAAGGTCTATAGTGAAATCTACTCCAAAAAAGAGCTTAGTAGGTCCATGAAAACTGGTATCATAATTATTATTTATAAAAAGAAAGGTGACAAAAGAAATCTGAAGAATTGGAGACCAATCAGTCTTCTCAATACAGATTATAAAATTTTATCCAAAGCCCTAGCAAACCGATTGAAAGTTGTTATTGAGTCTGTAGTTTCCCCAACCCAAACTTGTTGTATCCCCCACAGAGATATCAGTGAAAATATTGCCAGTATTAGAGATATTGTGAGTTATATTGATGAAGAGGATGGGGAGGGCATATTATTAAAATTAGATCAAATGAAAGCATTTGACAGAGTAAACCATGATTATTTATTTGATGTGTTAAAACAATTCAACTTTGGCATTAATTTTATCAGATGGGTTAAAATCCTATACAATGGTGCTAAAAGTTGTGTTAAAATCAATCAGCATTGCTCTTCCTTCTTCAATATAGAACGTTCTGTCCGGCAAGGCTGTCCATTAAGTGCTTTGCTATATGTATTATCTGTCGAGCCACTTATTCAATGCATAAACCAGTCCCCACAAATCAACGGCATTTTACTTCCTGATAAATCAGAATGCAAAACTTTCAACCATGCGGACGACACGGAAGTCGTTGTCAGAGATGTTCAGTCTATTACTCAAGTTTCAGAAGTATTAGAAACGTATTCTCGTGGGTCTGGTGCTAAAATAAATATGGAAAAATCAGAAATTTTGCCTTTGGGGGCTTATAAAAGTATGGATTTTTCTAAATTACCCTTTCAGAAAAATGAGGGCGCAATTCTGATACTTGGGGTGTATTTAGGTTATGATAGGGAAAGATGTAATTTTTTAAATTGGGATCCCAAAGTCGTCAAAATAAAACGGACCCTTAATCTTTGGAAAACTCGAAAATTGTCTCTGAAGGGCAAGTCAATAGTGATTAACTCCCTTTTATTGTCCACCATCTGGTATACACTTAATATTGTTGATATTTCGCAGGAGTATATAAAACAACTGAAAGATCTATGTTTAGAATTCCTCTGGTCAAATGGTAAGCATCTTATTAAGTATAGATCAATAATTGCAAATCAGTTAAATGCTGGTCTAAATTTTCCTGATATTTACCTTAGAAAACTGGCTTTGAGATGTAAATGGATAAAAAGACTGTTTGTAAGTAATTTTCCATGGACACAATTTTTACTGTATCATATAAGTAAGTACAAAAATTTCAATCTCAATGCACAGAATATATTCAGTATACAGTTAGATTCTAAGTATCTCAAAACACATTCATGTTTCTATTTTGACGTACTAGAGGCATGGCGTATGTTGACCGAAAACCCAGATAATAAAGGGTTAAATATCATCAGTTCTAGAGACCAGTGTGTTTTTGATAATCCAAATGTTTTGGATACTGACCAAAACATGTTGTATTATCACGAATTTATTGACTCTCAACTGATATGTGTTAAAGATTTTACTTATGAGGTAGTCCCGGGTTTCTTACCAATTGATGGGTTAATAGAAATAATTTCTAACAGTATTACATGTTTTTCAGTGAAAGATTTGAGGAGAAAATGTAATACTATCCTACAGGCAATCCCTTCTTCCTGGTTAGATAACATTGAACATGTATCAGATCACACTTCTGTCGCAAACTGTACTGAAGATAAAAAATGTCCTATTTTCATTGGTATTGACGGAGTAGTTCTATCAGTTGAATTTCTGAGCACAAAATTAGCTTATACAATCCTAGTTCAAAAAATTATAGAACACCCAACATCAGAGACGTTCTGGGGCCACAGATATCCACACCTCCCCTTCAGGAAGTTTTATAGGCTCACTAATGATCCACTGAATCGTCTGACATGATTGACACAGATTTTAAAATATTGCATAATATTATTTACACATGCTCAATCCAGCATAAAATTGGCCAAAGAGATTCACCTTTGTGTCCAATGTGTGGTCTTGAAACAGAAGACGTCACACACATATTTATCTCGTGCCATTTATTGACAGACATTAAGACGAAATGCCACGAGTTACTTGATCATTTGTTTGTACATGCCTCTCCAATTTCGATTGAATTACTCGACATATTTCTTCTGTTTGGGTACACTCTTAAGGCTACTCGTGTAAACATTTCATTTGTGAATTTGCTACTCAGTTGTTATAGAACTTCGGTACTTCGCAGAAGGAATTATTTTCTAAAAGAAGGTAAACTACTAAATCCTTGTAGATTATTTAAACTTCTCTTGGTGCAACATCTAAATTACTTACTTGTCTATTTTACCAACTCAAATAACCACGAATTCTTTGAGAAATTCATTTTAAAGCATAACACAATTGCCTATATATGCGATTCCCAAATCAGGATTAATTTTTAATATTAACTTATCAATGGTCTGAGTTACAGCCTTTTTATTCGTGTCGTATATACATCATTTCAGGCCAACCCACTGTCGGGGTGGGGCGGGGGTGCTAGTCACAACATTTTAGCACTTGACAGCTTACTGGGATATACACTATTTTGTGGATATAGTCAGACGAGGGTTAAAATATGTTTTGTCACCCAGAGCTGCCGAATTTGACGTGTCGTTACTAACTCCCTCTGGAAACAGACTGAGGCTCTACATTTTAGTTGGTCTTTTTCAGCTTCCTGTATTTTATGTCTTTGTGGTGTTGCATTACAGTTATTGGGGTCTGGGATGGGCTAGTCTATGTTAGACGGAACAGTCAGTCGAACACTACGTGCGATGGGAAACATGTGCCAGTGTGTGAAAGAAAGATGGATGCTTTATTTGTTGTAAAAACTATTTCTGTACAAATGCTTTTATTGTAAATTTGCTTTGTTTTTATAAATAATAAAAAAACAAAAAAAACAAAAAAAACTCTGGACTTTGAATCCAGCGATCCGAGTTCGAATCTCGGTGGAGCCTCAACACTGCAGGTTTTGTGACGGCATCTTGTCATGCAGTGTAAAATACCAGGTTGTGATCGAATTCTGTCGTTCCAAGCGCAAATTTCAAAACGAAATTGTTTCACTGGCATCTTTCCCAAAATAAAAAAATAAAATCAACTCACTTTCATTTTTCGTGATGCAGTTTCAAATCTATTTCAGTTCAATATTTAAATTCGATTGTGCCATCCGTCTAAATCATACATGGACCATTTTATCAATGCCTTGTTCAAACTTTCACCCATTAACAATGTTCAAAAACGCAACAGACCTACTATAAACGTTACAAAATAAAATAAAAACACAGTTTTCTCGCAGGGTATATGCGCCACTTGTTGTTACTTTCAACACTGAACTGCCCAATTAAAGCGCCTTGTTTCTGCAAATGAAAAATGGAAATGAGGAAAACAAATCCACTGATAAGTATTGACAAAGTTAAAGCCAAGTGTTCAAAAGGACAGGTGGTAGGTTCCACCGAGATTTGAACTCGGATCGCTGGATTCAGAGTCCAGAGTGCTAACCATTACACCATGGAACCAACTAAACAAGCGCGCACCTTCTAGTATTAAGCTGCGAGGCTTGCGTATTTGAAGACGCTTGCTGGTTTTTGTTTTAACATCTAAAATATTCGAGTGAATACCTCTGCCTATTATCATGCAAAATGTTCAAGTTGACGTTTTTCAAAAAAAATTCATTGGATTTGCATAACATGTGGCAGCTTTTCAACAGCTAATTTCAAAACACACAGAATTTTCGCATATATAAACATCAACCTCAATGAAGTAAATGCTCCTCAAAGGGTTAATTGCACCGTTTTACTATGCACAAATGGTTAAATTGTAGAGAATATCCCCCCTTTAGCTAGTACCAACTTCAAAAATTGGCGGACAAAACAAAATATGCATGGCTCCATGGTGTAATGGCTAGCACTCTGGACTTTGAATCCAGCGATCCGAGTTCGAATCTCGGTGGAGCCTCAACACTGCAGGTTTTGTGATGGCATCTTGTCATGCAGTGTAAAATACCAGGTTGTGATCGAATTCTGTCGTTCCAAGCGCAAATTTCAAAACGAAATTGTTTCACTGGCATCTTTCCCAAAATAAAAAAATAAAATCAACTCACTTTCATTTTTCGTGATGCAGTTTCAAATCTATTTCAGTTCAATATTTAAATTCGATTGTGTCATCCGTCTAAATCATACATGGACCATTTTATCAATGCCTTGTTCAAACTTTCACCCATTAACAATGTTCAAAAACGCAACAGACCTACTATAAACGTTACAAAAAAAAATAAAAAACAGTTTTCTCGCAGGGTATATGCGCCACTTGTTGTTACTTTCAACACTGAACTGCCCAATTAAAGCGCCTTGTTTCTGCAAATGAAAAATGGAAATGAGGAAAACAAATCCACTGATAAGTATTGACAAAGTTAAAGCCAAGTGTTCAAAAGGACAGGTGGTAGGTTCCACCGAGATTTGAACTCGGATCGCTGGATTCAGAGTCCAGAGTGCTAACCATTACACCATGGAACCAACTAAACAAGCGCGCACCTTCTAGTATTAAGCTGCGAGGCTTGCGTATTTGAAGACGCTTGCGGGTTTTTGTTTTAACATCTAAAATATTCGAGTGAATACCTCTGCCTATTATCATGCAAAATGTTCAAGTTGACGTTTTTCAAAAAAAATTCATTGGATTTGCATAACATGTGGCAGCTTTTCAACAGCTAATTTCAAAACACACAGAATTTTTGCATATATAAACATCAACCTCAATGAAGTAAATGCTCCTCAAAGGGTTAATTGCACCGTTTTACTATGCACAAATGGTTAAATTGTAGAGAATATCCCCCTTTAGCTAGTACCAACATCAAAAATTGGCGGACAAAACAAAATATGCATGGCTCCATGGTGTTATGGCTAGCACTCTGGACTTTGAATCCAGCGATCCGAGTTCGAATCTCGGTGGAGCCTCAACACTGCAGGTTTTGTGACGGCATCTTGTCATGCAGTGTAAAATACCAGGTTGTGATCGAATTCTGTCGTTCCAAGCGCAAATTTCAAAACGAAATTGTTTCACTGGCATCTTTCCCAAAATAAAAAAATAAAATCAACTCACTTTCATTTTTCGTGATGCAGTTTCAAATCTATTTCAGTTCAATATTTAAATTCGATTGTGCCATCCGTCTAAATCATACATGGACCATTTTATCAATGCCTTGTTCAAACTTTCACCCATTAACAATGTTCAAAAACGCAACAGACCTACTATAAACGTTACAAAATAAAATAAAAAAACAGTTTTCTCGCAGGGTATATGCGCCACTTGTTGTTACTTTCAACACTGAACTGCCCAATTAAAGCGCCTTGTTTCTGCAAATGAAAAATGGAAATGAGGAAAACAAATCCACTGATAAGTATTGACAAAGTTAAAGCCAAGTGTTCAAAAGGACAGGTGGTAGGTTCCACCGAGATTTGAACTCGGATCGCTGGATTCAGAGTCCAGAGTGCTTTTTTTTTTTTTTTTTTTATTCATTAAAAACATGGATATTTACAACAATATTTACAAATATCACAGAAGTTTTTTTTAAAACATGGATGTCTTTTTATAAGACTCAAGATAACAAAAACAAAAAAAAAAAAAAACAAAAAAAAAATCCCACATATTAATATCTCAGTAATAAATTACGTCATTTAGTAGACTTGTCAACATTTAAAGCTTCAATAGAAATGGATAATGCTATATTAAAATAAATTACCCAGGAGAGTAAAAAGGAATAACCCATTAATCGGAATCTCATCATCAAACACGGTTTAGAAATAACAGTACAATTTTGCCTAGGGGTGTTCAACTAGTGTGGAATTGTAAATTTGTGGTGAGATGTAAGGTAAAGGTCATATATGCAAAAAAAAGTGTGAAATAAAACGGCAACGAATAGATTGTATTTTCCCCTGTGTATGGTTTGAGTTTGCCACAGTTTTTGATCAGAATAATTGTCTCTTTTCCATTCTTTTTGTAGAAATGAAACAAATACTTGAGTAAAATAAGACAAGGGAAATCGGGAAAAGGTTTTAAGGACAACTACGTATTACCGAAATAGAGATTCTCCTTCCAGTTCGAAAATATACATCCAACTTGATGATTGAAAAAGGGGAAGAGGCATGTGGAGTGGTGGGTGTGGGGGGGGGGGGGGGTCATCCTATGGGTAACCGTAAGGGGCGGTAGCCCAAAACACTGGGTAATCTATAACTCACTGAGTAAACCATTTAGTAGACAATATTGGTCAATGAAAACTGCACCAGCTCAATTCAAAATATTTCAGAAATTTAGTGAAATAGAACCATCTTGTAGAAAAAGAAGGTTATTATTTATTAGAAGCGAATCAAATTGTATATTTTGGTAATTTGTATTTGAGTACAGTTGTATGCAGACTAAGTGTTGTTGAATAATCATTTGCAATAACCCAAAAGCACTTAGTATTTTATTTTCTTTCAGGAAATAATTTCGTCTGCGAATGATAGCAACTCGGTAGGCACTAAGAAATAAATTTATAAATTTGGAATTAACTAAATTACTTTTTTCCGAATAACCGAAGAGCAGTAATTCATTTAATTGAGGTTCAGATATACCGGTTTGAGTTTTAACATTTAAAAACAAAATGTCAAGAAGTTCGTGGCATTTTCCTTTGATTTTTCTCAACAACGAACATTGAATGAAAATATGTAGTATATCTTCCGACTCTATTTTACACAGGGGGCACATGGCCGATACACTGTTGTCAATTTTATTTTGTAGAGAATAGGTATAAAATATATTGTGCAATAATTTAAAATCTGTATCGATCATATCTGAGGATTTGAGAGAGAAGTGAAGAGATTTATAAATTTTAGGGAGGTTTATTCCTGGGAACTTAGACTGCCAAAAATTTGCCGAAGTAGGTTTTTGAATAAGGTTTTTAATCAGAATTGAATAGGCTTCTTTAGTTGTCAAAAATTCAATATCTGTGACTATTTCATTGGCATTAATGAACTTCAGATTTATTTCTGAGACAGATCGCTGATTTGAAATAGACTGCAATGGGAAAGCATCTACAGAAGTCTGTGTTTGAATAAACTCAGTCCAATGTTGAGGCAGAGCATTTAAGATAATATTAAACTTCCTTCTTATATCTTTTTCTGAAAAAGTTAAGGTTGAATTTGAGATTAATTCGATAATGGCGTCTGGTCGTAAAAACCCTGGGACAACTTCATAAGTGAAATCCTTTACGTGAGTGAGGCCAGCCTGAATGAATTCAATTAAATATAGTTTATTTCCATCAGCATCCAATACAGAGGGGTTATCAAAAATACATTGATTTGGTATCGTAACAGGATTAATGCTTGTTCTATCAACATTTTCAGTTAATTTTTGCCAAGCATCTAAAACTTCAGAATAAAAATTAGATTTGGATTTCAGGTATATTTTATCCAAATCTATACTGAATATGTTGGTAGATAAATTCAGTGATTTATATTTACTAATGTAGTGATAGAAGAATTTTGTCCAAGGAAAGTGGCTTTTAAATAATTTCTTGATCCACTTACATCGAAGAGCATACAACTTAGTTTCGATGTCGACAAGATTTAAACCGCCGTCATTAAATTTTGCAATAATTGAAGTGTACTTAATCAAGTGTTTGTTATGAAACCATAAGAAATCCAGACATGTATTTTTAATTGCAGTTAAGAATCTGTCAGGGATAGAGGTCACATTCAGGGTATACCAAATAGTAGACAGTAGAAGTGTATTTATAATTATTGCTCTCCCCTTTAATGATAATTTTCGTTTTGTCCAAAACTGTAAAATTCTTCTAATTTTTACTAGTTTATTTCTCCAATTTAGTTCACTGCAAATATTGGAGTCAGTTCCAAGGTATACACCTAAAATTAAAATGTCGTTTTTACACTTTTGAAGTGGAAGATTAGAAATATCTGTACCTTTTAGGCTTCCTATTGGCATATACTCTGACTTATCAATGTTGATCTTGGCGCCAGACCCCTTAGAATATATATCCAACATTTTAAATGACTGAATGCAGGACTCTGAATTTTTAAGAGTAAGCTCGGTATCATCTGCATGATTAAAAGATTTACATTCAGAGTTATCTGGAAGTGTGATACCAATTATATTTGGATTTTGATTTAAAAGACAAATAAGTGGCTCTGCAGTGAGTACATATAATAATGCAGATAAGGGACACCCTTGTCGTACCGACCTCTCTATTGAGAAAAAGGACGACAAGTGGTTGTTGACTTTTACACAGCTTTTTGCCCCATTATATAGAATTTTTATCCAGCTGACAAAATTTTCTTTAAAGCCGAACTTGTTGAGAACATGGAAAAGATACTGGTGATTAACTCTGTCAAAGGCTTTCATCTGATCTAGTTTAACAATTATCCCTTCTTTATTTTCTTCCTCTATATAAGTGATTATGTCTCTTATACTTGCAATATTTTCACTAATGTCTCTTCTAGGAACACATGTTTGGGTTTTAGAAACCAAGGGAGAAATAACCTCTTTCAAACGATTCGCGAGAACTTTTGATAAAATTTTATAGTCTGTATTTAGTAAGCTTATAGGTCTCCAATTTTTCAAGTTGTTTTTTTCTCCCTTCTTTTTAAAGATTAAGGTAATGATGCCTGTTTTCATGGATCTACATAACTCTTTTCTTTCAAAAATATTTTCAAACACCTTGAGTAGAATATCTTTTAAAAGAGGCCAAAAATGTTTAAAAAATTCTGTAGTCAGACCATCAGATCCTGGCGATTTGTTTGAAGACATAGCTTGAAGAGCAGTGGATATCTCAGTTAAGGTGATTTGTTCTTCGCAAAACTCACCGTCTTCTGTACATAAATTATTTTCTAAACTGTCAAGAAGAATTTTCTCCGACTCGGGATCAATGTTTTCTGATTTGTATAAAGTTTCGTAAAAGTTTTGAACTGTTTTGACTATCATGAAGGGATCTGTGATGGTTATATTATTTTCATTTAGAATTTCTTTTATATTATTACCCTGTTGTCTATATGTTTCTAAACCTAAGAAATACTCTGTGCATTTATCTTCTTGTAAGACATGATCAGCTTTGGATCTTAAGATTGCTCCCTGTAGTTCAAGATTTTCAATATTTTCAATTTCTTGTTCTAATTTTTTAATTTTTAGGAGACTTTGATTTGGGTTGTTGAGTCTAGCAGCTCGGGCCATTTCAATTTTCAGTTTTTTAGTTAACTCGTTTACGTATTTAAATCTTTCATTTTTGATTTTCTGACTGAAGTGTATACTTAGTTTTTTGATGTAATATTTCAAGTTATCCCACCAGACTAGAATATCATCATCAAATAAGCTCTGTTTTTTACTGTCATTTATCAAAAATTCAATATTTTTGCAATATTCTTTATTAAAAAGTAACCGATTGTTAAAAATCCAGATACCAGACCCTCTTTCTATGTTCTCCAAGTTACATTTAGCTAAAATGATTGAATGGTCACTTATGGAAGAATGGGCGATAAAACAATTCTGGAACACCGAGCTCAAGTTAGAGGAATTTAACAGTAAATCAATTCTACTTTGTTGTAGATTATCTCCATGAAATCTGCACCAACTGAACTCGATGCTATCAGGATTCCTATATCGCCACTGATCTCTTAAATTATTGTTAGCTATAATTTCATGCAATAACCTAATGCTAGAATCTTCATTAAATTTTCCATTCGGCCGATCAAGGGGAGACAAAGCTGTATTAAAATCCCCAAGTATTATTAAATTTCCCTTATCTTTTATAAAGTTATTAAAATCAATTAGGAATTCATTCTTTTCTCTGATATTATTAGGAACGTATACGCTCATTATATGGTAGTTTATGTCCTCAATTTTTAATTTAACACAAATGAGTCTTCCATCGGCACTTTTCCATGTCTCAACAATATTATTATTATATTTTTTAGAAATTAGAATGGCAACTCCTCTACTTGCAGATGAGAAGTTATTGTATAAAATGCTACCATCCCAACATTGTAGAAATGAGTAATCAAGGTTTTTAGTCCAAAATGTTTCTTGCAATGCAGCAATTTCAACATGTCTAGATTTAAGACTGCAACATACTTTTTTAAATTTGTTGATATCACACAGGCCATTAGTATTAAAAGATGCTAAATAGGTCATTGCAATCACAAAAAGGCAATAGTAGTATAATGAGGTATTATTATTTACCATCTTGTGACTCCCTAATTAACTTAGCAGATTTACCTAATTTATTATTATTGCCAAGTTTTCTCTTCAGTACTGGGTTGTCAACTATCATGGGTGAATGGTCACAAGTATCACTCAGATTTGATGCAGCTTGTTCTGAGCCAATGTTTGTCGCAATTTGTATATTGCAGGGATTTATATCAGATAATTCTTTATTTTTAATGGACTGTATTTCATTAATTTGTGAATCAGTATTTTGAGATTCAGCATCAGGGCCAGCTGCA
The DNA here is from genome assembly GCA_031216915.1 of Pictodentalium vernedei. NCBI lineage: Eukaryota > Metazoa > Mollusca > Scaphopoda > Dentaliida > Dentaliidae > Pictodentalium > Pictodentalium vernedei. The sequence continues at coordinate 356,656,831 of CM062293.1, forward strand.
TCAACCTGAACAGTTTTAGATGTATTTTTGGCATTAAGAGGTTCAATAAAATCACCAAATATTGTTTCATTAATCTCCTCAGTATTCTGATTATGAGTCGATGACGGACCAGTTTCTGAGTCAGCTCTGACCGACCCATCACTGACCTTATCATCACCACAATCATCATCATCATCATCATCACAATTGTCATCATCAGTTGTTTTATCATCAATAGTATGTGTACTAGTGTCATTTTTTTTACTCTCAGAGTCAGTCCATTCCTCTTTATACTCTGGTACACTGAAAGTGGGGTTCTCACAGTTGCAGTATCCATCCATCAGACCACATTTATCACAAAGTTTAAGACCACACGGTTTAAAACCACTGGATTCGTCCATGGAAATATCATCATCAGAATTATGGGAACATACACAATTATCTAAAAACATTTTACATTCTGTACATTTCGGAGTGTCACAATTCCTAGCGATATGACCCCTCTTTTTACATTTGAAACACCTAAGATTTGGACAATCTTGAATTAAATGAGTGTCACTCAAACAGTTTCTGCAAACCTTTATCTGGTCATTATGAATGACACGGTAATAGCACGGACTGTCGACTGTTTCAAATTTCAAACTGTATGGTAGAGATTTAATGTTGGGTGGAAATTTCACCCTGAAATATCTTGTACCATCTGTTATATCAGTATTAGGATAAAAACGTCTGTATATTGGAGAAACAATTTTAACATTAAAAATATCAAGTTTTTTCAGTATTTCATCATCTTCAATATAACTAGGCAGATTCATGAAGGAAACCATAACATGTTCATTGTAGATTGGTTTAGCATAATAGGTTGGGTGTTTAACATTAAATCTGTCAATAAGTACACCTGCTTGTATTTTATCAATTAGAGTCACATCTAGGGCATCTCCACTGACAGGAACGCATGCTAGAACTGAATTATCACCACAGACAGTGTCAATTTCTTTTATTAGGTTACTAATATTAACTTTTCTGTTGTCACCAACTAACAATCTGACTGTAGATTCTTTCTTGTAAGTCAAGTTTCTCCTGTTTATTGATCTGGTTGAGGTTTGTTTACTAGTTACTATGGGCGTCGCCATATTTGATATCGACAAGAATTCAATGCACTCAATAAAATTATCAACAAATATTCAAATCAGTTATTGATTATAATTCTTTGATATCCCACTGGTAGACTAGATGCTACTTTTAGAATCAACAATGCAATAAGCAAAATCAGGTCGAAGGAATTGCCAGAAAAGAGGAATTTATCACAGACAAATTCCATCACGCCTCTCCCTTTCATCACCAAAACGAGGCTCCCAGAGTCCAGAGTGCTAACCATTACACCATGGAACCAACTAAACAAGCGCGCACCTTCTAGTATTAAGCTGCGAGGCTTGCGTATTTGAAGACGCTTGCTGGTTTTTGTTTTAACATCTAAAATATTCGAGTGAATACCTCTGCCTATTATCATGCAAAATGTTCAAGTTGACGTTTTTCAAAAAAAAATTCATTGGATTTGCATAACATGTGGCAGCTTTTCAACAGCTAATTTCAAAACACACAGAATTTTCGCATATATAAACATCAACCTCAATGAAGTAAATGCTCCTCAAAGGGTTAATTGCACCGTTTTACTATGCACAAATGGTTAAATTGTAGAGAATATCCCCCTTTAGCTAGTACCAACATCAAAAATTGGCGGACAAAACAAAATATGCATGGCTCCATGGTGTAATGGCTAGCACTCTGGACTTTGAATCCAGCGATCCGAGTTCGAATCTCGGTGGAGCCTCAACACTGCAGGTTTTGTGACGGCATCTTGTCATGCAGTGTAAAATACCAGGTTGTGATCGAATTCTGTCGTTCCAAGCGCAAATTTCAAAACGAAATTGTTTCACTGGCATCTTTCCCAAAATAAAAAAATAAAATCAACTCACTTTCATTTTTCGTGATGCAGTTTCAAATCTATTTCAGTTCAATATTTAAATTCGATTGTGTCATCCGTCTAAATCGTACATGGACCATTTTATCAATGCCTTGTTCAAACTTTCACCCATTAACAATGTTCAAAAACGCAACAGACCTACTATAAACGTTACAAAATAAAATAAAAAACAGTTTTCTCGCAGGGTATATGCGCCACTTGTTGTTACTTTCAACACTGAACTGCCCAATTAAAGCGCCTTGTTTCTGCAAATGAAAAATGGAAATGAGGAAAACAAATCCACTGATAAGTATTGACAAAGTTAAAGCCAAGTGTTCAAAAGGACAGGTGGTAGGTTCCACCGAGATTTGAACTCGGATCGCTGGATTCAGAGTCCAGAGTGCTAACCATTACACCATGGAACCAACTAAACAAGCGCGCACCTTCTAGTATTAAGCTGCGAGGCTTGCGTATTTGAAGACGCTTGCTGGTTTTTGTTTTAACATCTAAAATATTCGAGTGAATACCTCTGCCTATTATCATGTAAAATGTTCAAGTTGACGTTTTTCAAAAAAAATTCATTGGATTTGCATAACATGTGGCAGCTTTTCAACAGCTAATTTCAAAACACACAGAATTTTCGCATATATAAACATCAACCTCAATGAAGTAAATGCTCCTCAAAGGGTTAATTGCACCGTTTTACTATGCACAAATGGTTAAATTGTAGAGAATATCCCCCTTTAGCTAGTACCAACATCAAAAATTGGCGGACAAAACAAAATATGCATGGCTCCATGGTGTAATGGCTAGCACTCTGGACTTTGGGCGAGGTCATTAGCCTAGTGGTAAGCGCATCAGACTTCGGACCATAAGATTGGGGGTTCAAGCCCCCGAAAAGCCGATGAACAGTGGTGCCTGTTAATCATCGGTGATAGCGTCTAGTTCAAGCCGTACATAAGAACAGTGCTTCATTGAGTATCACTAGGCCTGAATAGTCATTAGCGGCTGAGGAATGGATGTCCCTTCTGTGCTTGAGTGCCATCCGGCATCAATACTAGATGCTGTTGTCCTCGTGTGGACTCTCACGTGTCGAACCTTAACAGTGCTTCATTGAGTATCACTGGGTATCATCATGTAGTGGTGCGCTTGCATGTTGGAAGATCTGTTCTGAAGTGGTATTCCTAGCACCCATAACATCCCGATGAACAGAGGGTGCCTGTTAAACATCGAGGTTACGTCTCGGATGAGTCGTCAATGGCAGAGGAATGGATGTCCGATGTCCTATCTGTGCTTGAGCGTCGTAAGGCATCAACACCAGGTGTCGTGTGTCCTCATGTGGAATTACGTGCCTTACACTGAGTTACAGGCACGTTAGCGATTGCTCCTGCATGGCTGAAGATCATCTAGATCTGTGACATCTGTTCTGAGCGGTATTCATAGCACCCCAAATATCTGTGAATCATCTCTAAATGATTTTTTTACACACAGTTGTCTGCCCCTTGATAAATGGTGGAAGTAATTTTTCTGAGGGGAAGATTTTCAATGTTAAATCCGTGCCATCAACGCTTTTTGAAGGCACCTATGGCAATAATTATCTGTATTTGGTTTGCTGTTAACAACATAGTTCCTTTTCTGTGAATATTTTGACGTTTGCCTACACAGATTTGAAGGATTTGGAGTGATTAATTTTCTTTGTTTGAAATGGATGGAGTGAAAACCACAACAGGAGTTTCAGTTTCGATTCGTCCAAGCAAAATGGGATCATTGAATGACCGTAGACTGAGATACAATGGTGAGAGTTATAAAAAGGAGTTAACTGTTCGATTAAATGTGATTGACAATTCAAAAATTAAAGCTATAGAAGTTATTAAGGCCGTGGATAAGTTATGTGGGGCGGATTCGTGTGTGGCTTGTGTGCCAGTCAGTGGTGACTTATTTGAGGTTACTTTGAATGATGCAGATGCTACTGAACTGTTGAATGACGGTATTATGATAGGCAAGCAAAAAGTAACTTGTTCCAAAGTTTTTTGTAACTCTGTTGTGGTTTCATTTTTACATTTACCTGCATATATTTCCGACGAAGTTATTGAAGGAAAGTTGAAAGATGATTTTAAGGTAGAACTCATGTCTCCAATACATAGACGATGTTACCCTGGGACGAAGGTTGTGGATGGTACACGTTATGTTCGTGTTCGATTTTCCAAAGATTTGAGGTCACTTCCATATTCTGTTAAATTTGAAACTGCGAGTGGAACGGGCTATTTTCGAGTTCTGCATGACAATCAAATTAAAGTTTGTACCAAGTGTTTGTCACCTGACCACCTAATCAGAGATTGCCCTAAATTTATTTGTTTCAAATGTAAATCTCCTGGCCACCTGGCCCGTAATTGTGTCAAAGTACTCTGTAGTTTATGTGGATTTTTTGACTGTAAATGTGTCGCTTCAGAGAGAACCACTGAAGCAGTTATTGATCGTGCACCAGATGTCAACACAAACAAAGTAATTGACTCACATTCATTGAACAATAACAGTGAGAAAAATATCCAAACAACTGTAAATATTGAACCACAAACAAATGATATACTTACTGCTGAGAATTTCTATCAAATTGGGTCTATTTGGGAAACAGATAGGTGGGGTAATGACTCTAATGATAATGGGTTTGTTGCTAAATCCAGTTCGGAAAATGTAATTGACACTACACCTGTTCAGAAAACTTCTTTGACGGACAGTGTTGGTGAGATTAAATCTGACCATGCTTTAGACAAGGGCATTGTTGTAAGTGACGAAGATGATTTTGACATTGATGTGTCTATGGATGACAATGAGAGTCAATCAGAAAACAATGATGACAATGATTTTCACTCTAATGACTGTGAAATGTCTCCCGTAAAAACTAAAACTAATCAATCGCGTAAGCGCAGATCTGGTCAGACCATAAAACCAAATGTTAAAGTAGGTAGGAAGGGTGACCCTGTAACCCCCAAAAGTGTTATTACATGACCAAATCATCTTATAACTTCTATATAACCCTTTTTCTAATGTTTCAGATTTGTAGTTTTAATGTTAATGGGCTGAGGGATGTTAGAAAAATTAATAATGTTTTCAGATTATTTGAAGATAAAGGTTTAGATATCATATGCCTTCAGGAAACTCATTGGGATACTAATGTTCTGAATGACTTACGGCATACGTGGGAAGGGGCGATTTTTGAGTCCAGTTTTAATAGTAAAAGCAGAGGGGTAGCTATACTAATTAACAAGAAACTCAAGGACAAAGCTACAGTCAGATTTCAAGATATGGAGGGGCGTATTTTAATAATTGGGATTACGTTTGGAGAAATTGAATACAATTTTTGTAGCATTTATGCTCCAAATAATTGTAAGGAAAGAATAGTTTTTTTTCAATTATTTACAATCCATTTTAAGTAAGGTAGATAATCTTTTTATTCTTGGGGATTTTAACTGCTGCCATAGCAGAACGGACAGGCCCAGTGGATTTATTGATGGTTCCAGTAAGACTCTGAGGGATTTTATGGAAACTTTTAATTTAATTGATGTTTGGAGGAGGAAAAATCCCGATAAAAAACAATACAGTTGGCTTCGATTGTCCGAGGGATCTTTGCAACAGGCTAGAATAGATTATATATTATGCTCTAAGAATTTAATATCACTAAATATTTATTCCTGGATGAATTATACATCTTTCAGTGATCACTCTCTTGTAGTGGCTAAATTTAATCTGGAAAAAATAGATAAAGGGCCGGGATTGTGGGTACTGAATAACTCGTTGCTGAATGACAAAGAATATTTTGAGGCTGTGTGTGACCTTATCGATAAAGAAGTACAGTGCCTGCTATATATCTCTGAGCCCTTAGTTTGGTGGGATAATTTTAAATTTAAAATTAAAAAGTTTAGCATGTGGTACTCCAAGCAGAAAAGTGGGAAAATGAGGGAAATGGAAGTTCGTTTACAAAAAGCTCTTGCTTTAGAATGTAGTAGGGATAATCGTTTTATGGATATACCCAAGATTGAAGGGCTAAAAAATGAATTGTCTCTTTTAGAAAAAGAAAAATGTATGGGGGCTATTATTAGGTCGAAATCGAAATTCCACTTAGAATCAGATAGGTCTACCAAATATTTTTTATCTTTGGAAAAATTTAGACAAGAAAATAACTTCTTTGCATCAGTATTTACACCGTCGGGTAGTACTGTTGAAAGCAGTTTTGATATTTTAGAAGTGGCTAAAAGTTTTTATGCTGAGTTATACGAAGAGAAACCAATTGTGCAAGCTAAAATTGATACAGTTTTATCAACAATAGATACAACCTTGACACGGGAGGACAGTGATTTTTGTGACCAGGCAGTTACTCAGGAGGACCTCTGGTGTGCATTAAAATCAATGGCACCTTCAAAATCGCCAGGTTTAGATGGATTAAGTAAAGAATTCTTTGTTAAGTTTTGGCATAAGTTAGGACCCATTTTCTCTAAAATAATTACGTTGATATTTCAGGAAAATTGTCTACCAAATTCCATGACGAAAAGTGTAATTGTTCTAGTATATAAAAAGAAAGGCGATAAACGTGATTTGTCCAACTGGCGCCCCATTTCTCTACTAGGGGTTGATAGGAAATTGGTAGCAAAAGTGCTTGCTAATCGTATAAAGGGTATTGTAAACAGTATTATTTCCCCATTACAAACATGTTGTGTACCGGGTAGAGATTTAAGCGAAACAGTTGCTTCTATTAGAGATTTTATTCATTATGTTGAAAATGAGAATGAGGATGGATTAATTATGAAAGTTGATTTTAATAAGGCTTTTGATAGGATAAACCATGATTATTTATATTGTTTATTGAGAAAATTTGAATTTGGTGATAATTTTCAGAAATGGATTAAAATTTTATATAAAAATGCCAAAAGTTGTGTTAAAGTCAACGGTCATGCATCCTCCTTTTTTAATATTTCAGCATCTGTGAGACAAGGTTGTCCTCTATCAGCCTTATTATTTATATTATGTTCTGAACCCTTAGCCAAACTTATTAATACCAATGCCGACATACATGGTGTTGTTATTCCTGGTTCTCAACTCAAGTGCAAATTATTTCAACATGCAGATGACAATAAGTTGGTTCTGGCAGATGTTACTTCAGTGATAAAAAGTATGGAATGTTTCAATATATTCTCAGAAGGTTGTGGTGCTAAAATAAATTATCAGAAGTCAGAAATTATGCCTTTGGGAAAGTTAAAGAACGTAGATTGTTCTCATCTCCCATTACAAATATCAAAGGGTTTCATAGAAATACTTGGTATTTATTTAGGCTGGGATTTGGATGAATGTGAGCAACGTAATTGGGGCAAAAAGATACAGAAATTAAATAGCATTCTGTTTTTTTGGAAACGCAGAAATTTAACACTTAGAGGGAAGGCTATTGTTATTCATACTTTGTTAATGTCTGTTCTTTGGTATGTATTGAATGTGATCCCAATTCCAGAACTTTATGAAAAGAAAATCAAAGCTATTTGTTTAAATTTCTTGTGGTCAAATTCATTACATACCATTAAGTATGATACTATTATAGGGAGTTTTTGTAATGGGGGGTTAAATATTCCTGACATTATTCTTAAGAAATGGTCATTCCGCTGTAAGTGGATTAAAAAAAGTATTTCTAGTGATTTCCCTTGGAAATATTTTATGTTTTACTATTTCCGGAAATATAAAAAATTAGGTTTGGTGAAAGGTATATTTGGGATAGAATTACAGAATAACTTTATCAAATACCTTCCACAGTTTTATGGTGAAGTTTTAACTGCTTGGCATACTCTCAATGCTGGTAATATTAATTTGGTAGGATCGAAAATAGAAACTCATCAACAGTCTTTATTTGACAATCCACAAATAATATTTGACAACAAAACACTCTACTTTGAAAATTTTATTCTTGGGGGTGTGACCAAGATTAAAGATATCATATATGAAGTTGTCTCTGGTTTTTTACCGGAATCTGCCATTCATGAATTGGTATGCAGTAATCCTTATTGTAAATGTTTGAAGGTTAAAATGCAATATCAGTGCATTTTAGATGCTATTCCATCTAAGATTAGGTCTGATATTTTGTCAGTGGATGGCTCGCTTTTGGATGGAGTATCATCGGAGTTCACTGATGATTCAGTTTTTTATATAAATCAATATGACTCTTTGACAGCTATAACAGAGTTATCGGTCAAAAATGCATACAATGTTTTCCGAAAGAGAAAATTCAAGGTTCCAACCGGTGAGGTGAAATGGCAAGAATTGTTGAAAGACTCTTCTTTTAATTTAAACTGGAACTCAGTTTATTTAGTTATTAAGTCAAATGAAATGATTGATCTCGACTTCAAAATATTTCATAATATAATTTTTACTATGGAAAAACAGTTTATAGTTGGTCAACAAATATCAAACTCATGCCAATTATGCAAAAACACAAAAGAAGATGTTACACATATATTTGTTGGTTGCCCTTTTTTGCACAATATACAACAGCTATGTTTAAAATTGTTGAGTATTCTTTTCATTAATTCAAACTTAATAGTTTCCGTAAATCAGGCAAATAGGTTTTTCTTGTTTGGATTACAAAAATCATATAAAAATGTTAATTTTCATTTTGTGAATTTCTTTTTGAGTTCCTACAGGATGGCTGTATATCGAAGAAGGAATTATTATTTACAATACCAAAAATTACTTAAAGTTGAACCATTATTTAGAATGTTGATAGAGTCTCATCTTAAGGAATTCTATGCTCATTGCCTAGAGACTAATAATGACGAAAAGTTTCGAGAATATGTGATAGTCAAAAATTCAATAGTAAATCTTCAAAATAGTCAAATATATCTTGATTTTTAATGTAATTGTAAAAAAAGATTCTTCCAGGAACCAAGACAGATAGAATGGCTTACACGTCAGTCATGCTATCATGAGGGGGAACATGTATCTTTTTCAGGAATCATGTGCCAGTGTGTGAAAGAGTGAGTTACTTTTGTCAAAATTGATCTATTATATCTATATCTGTGATATTGTAAATATATTTGTACATATATATTGGGATTTTTTAATAATAATAAATAAAAAAAAAAAAACTCTGGACTTTGAATCCAGCGATCCGAGTTCGAATCTCGGTGGAGCCTCAACACTGCAGGTTTTGTGACGGCATCTTGTCATGCAGTGTAAAATACCAGGTTGTGATCGAATTCTGTCGTTCCAAGCGCAAATTTCAAAACGAAATTGTTTCACTGGCATCTTTCCCAAAATAAAAAAATAAAATCAACTCATTTTCATTTTTCGTGATGCAGTTTCAAATCTATTTCAGTTCAATATTTAAATTCGATTGTGTCATCCGTCTAAATCATACATGGACCATTTTATCAATGCCTTGTTCAAACTTTCACCCATTAACAATGTTCAAAAACGCAACAGACCTACTATAAACGTTACAAAATAAAATAAAAAACAGTTTTCTCGCAGGGTATATGCGCCACTTGTTGTTACTTTCAACACTGAACTGCCCAATTAAAGCGCCTTGTTTCTGCAAATGAAAAATGGAAATGAGGAAAACAAATCCACTGATAAGTATTGACAAAGTTAAAGCCAAGTGTTCAAAAGGACAGGTGGTAGGTTCCACCGAGATTTGAACTCGGATCGCTGGATTCAGAGTCCAGAGTGCTAACCATTACACCATGGAACCAACTAAACAAGCGCGCACCTTCTAGTATTAAGCTGCGAGGCTTGCGTATTTGAAGACGCTTTCTGGTTTTTGTTTTAACATCTAAAATATTCGAGTGAATACCTCTGCCTATTATCATGCAAAATGTTCAAGTTGACGTTTTTCAAAAAAAATTCATTGGATTTGCATAACATGTGGCAGCTTTTCAACAGCTAATTTCAAAACACACAGAATTTTCGCATATATAAACATCAACCTCAATGAAGTAAATGCTCCTCAAAGGGTTAATTGCACCGTTTTACTATGCACAAATGGTTAAATTGTAGAGAATATCCCCCTTTAGCTAGTACCAACATCAAAAATTGGCGGACAAAACAAAATATGCATGGCTCCATGGTGTAATGGCTAGCACTCTGGACTTTGAATCCAGCGATCCGAGTTCGAATCTCGGTGGAGCCTCAACACTGCAGGTTTTGTGACGGCAACTTGTCATGCAGTGTAAAATACCAGGTTGTGATCGAATTCTGTCGTTCCAAGCGCAAATTTCAAAACGAAATTGTTTCACTGGCATCTTTCCCAAAATAAAAAAATAAAATCAACTCACTTTAATTTTTCGTGATGGAGTTTCAAATCTATTTCAGTTCAATATTTAAATTCGATTGTGTCATCCGTCTAAATCATACATGGACCATTTTATCAATGCCTTGTTCAAACTTTCACCCATTAACAATGTTCAAAAACGCAACAGACCTACTATAAACGTTACAAAATAAAATAAAAAACAGTTTTCTCGCAGGGTATATGCGCCACTTGTTGTTACTTTCAACACTGAACTGCCCAATTAAAGCGCCTTGTTTCTGCAAATGAAAAATGGAAATGAGGAAAACAAATCCACTGATAAGAAGTATTGACAAAGTTAAAGCCAAGTGTTCAAAACGACAGGTGGTAGGTTCCACCGAGATTTGAACTCGGATCGCTGGATTCAGAGTCCAGAGTGCTAACCATTACACCATGGAACCAACTAAACAAGCGCGCACCTTCTAGTATTAAGCTGCGAGGCTTGCGTATTTGAAGACGCTTGCTGGTTTTTGTTTCAACATCTAAAATATTCGAGTGAATACCTCTGCCTATTATCATGCAAAATGTTCAAGTTGACGTTTTTCAAAAAAAATTCATTGGATTTGCATAACATGTGGCAGCTTTTCAACAGCTAATTTCAAAACACACAGAATTTTCGCATATATAAACATCAACCTCAATGAAGTAAATGCTCCTCAAAGGGTTAATTGCACCGTTTTACTATGCACAAATGGTTAAATTGTAGAGAATATCCCCCTTTAGCTAGTACCAACATCAAAAATTGGCGGACAAAACAAAATATGCATGGCTCCATGGTGTAATGGCTAGCACTCTGGACTTTGAATCCAGCGATCCGAGTTCGAATCTCGGTGGAGCCTCAACACTGCAGGTTTTGTGAGGGCATCTTGTCATGCAGTGTAAAATACCAGGTTGTGATCGAATTCTGTCGTTCCAAGCGCAAATTTCAAAACGAAATTGTTTCACTGGCATCTTTCCCAAAATAAAAAAATAAAATCAACTCACTTTCATTTTTCGTGATGCAGTTTCAAATCTATTTCAGTTCAATATTTAAATTCGATTGTGTCATCCGTCTAAATCATACATGGACCATTTTATCAATGCCTTGTTCAAACTTTCACCCATTAACAATGTTCAAAAACGCAACAGACCTACTATAAACGTTACAAAATAAAATAAAAAACAGTTTTTTCGCAGGGTATATGCGCCACTTGTTGTTACTTTCAACACTGAACTGCCCAATTAAAGCGCCTTGTTTCTGCAAATGAAAAATGGAAATGAGGAAAACAAATCCACTGATAAGTATTGACAAAGTTAAAGCCAAGTGTTCAAAAGGACAGGTGGTAGGTTGCACCGAGATTTGAACTCGGATCGCTGGATTCAGAGTCCAGAGTGCTAACCATTACACCATGGAACCAACTAAACAAGCGCGCACCTTCTAGTATTAAGCTGCGAGGCTTGCGTATTTGAAGACGCTTGCTGGTTTTTGTTTTAACATCTAAAATATTCGAGTGAATACCTCTGCCTATTATCATGCAAAATGTTCAAGTTGACGTTTTTCAAAAAAAATTCATTGGATTTGCATAACATGTGGCAGCTTTTCAACAGCTAATTTCAAAACACACAGAATTTTCGCATATATAAACATCAACCTCAATGAAGTAAATGCTCCTCAAAGGGTTAATTGCACCGTTTTACTATGCACAAATGGTTAAATTGTAGAGAATATCCCCCTTTAGCTAGTACCAACATCAAAAATTGGCGGACAAAACAAAATATGCATGGCTCCATGGTGTAATGGCTAGCACTCTGGACTTTGAATCCAGCGATCCGAGTTCGAATCTCGGTGGAGCCTCAACACTGCAGGTTTTGTGACGGCATCTTGTCATGCAGTGTAAAATCCCAGGTTGTGATCGAATTCTGTCGTTCCAAGCGCAAATTTCAAAACGAAATTGTTTCACTGGCATCTTTCCCAAAATAAAAAAATAAAATCAACTCACTTTCATTTTTCGTGATGCAGTTTCAAATCTATTTCAGTTCAATATTTAAATTCGATTGTGTCATCCGTCTAAATCATACATGGACCATTTTATCAATGCCTTGTTCAAACTTTCACCCATTAACAATGTTCAAAAACGCAACAGACCTACTATAAACGTTACAAAATAAAATAAAAAACAGTTTTCTCGCAGGGTATATGCGCCACTTGTTGTTACTTTCAACACTGAACTGCCCAATTAAAGCGCCTTGTTTCTGCAAATGAAAAATGGAAATGAGGAAAACAAATCCACTGATAAGTATTGACAAAGTTAAAGCCAAGTGTTCAAAAGGACAGGTGGTAGGTTCCACCGAGATTTGAACTCGGATCGCTGGATTCAGAGTCCAGAGTGCTAACCATTACACCATGGAACCAACTAAACAAGCACGCACCTTCTAGTATTAAGCTGCGAGGCTTGCGTATTTGAAGACGCTTGCTGGTTTTTGTTTTAACATCTAAAATATTCGAGTGAATACCTCTGCCTATTATCATGCAAAATGCTCAAGTTGACGTTTTTCAAAAAAAATTCATTGGATTTGCATAACATGTGGCAGCTTTTCAACAGCTAATTTCAAAACACACAGAATTTTCGCATATATAAACATCAACCTCAATGAAGTAAATGCTCCTCAAAGGGTTAATTGCACCGTTTTACTATGCACAAATGGTTAAATTGTAGAGAATATCCCCCTTTAGCTAGTACCAACATCAAAAATTGGCGGACAAAACAAAATATGCATGGCTCCATGGTGTAATGGCTAGCACTCTGGACTTTGAATCCAGCGATCCGAGTTCGAATCTCGGTGGAGCCTCAACACTGCAGGTTTTGTGACGGCATCTTGTCATGCAGTGTAAAATACCAGGTTGTGATCGAATTCTGTCGTTCCAAGCGCAAATTTCAAAACGAAATTGTTTCACTGGCATCTTTCCCAAAATAAAAAAATAAAATCAACTCACTTTCATTTTTCGTGATGCAGTTTCAAATCTATTTCAGTTCAATATTTAAATTCGATTGTGTCATCCGTCTAAATCATACATGGACCATTTTATCAATGCCTTGTTCAAACTTTCACCCATTAACAATGTTCAAAAACGCAACAGACCTACTATAAACGTTACAAAATAAAATAAAAAACAGTTTTCTCGCAGGGTATATGCGCCACTTGTTGTTACTTTCAACACTGAACTGCCCAATTAAAGCGCCTTGTTTCTGCAAATGAAAAATGGAAATGAGGAAAACAAATCCACTGATAAGTATTGACAAAGTTAAAGCCAAGTGTTCAAAAGGACAGGTGGTAGGTTGCACCGAGATTTGAACTCGGATCGCTGGATTCAGAGTCCAGAGTGCTAACCATTACACCATGGAACCAACTAAACAAGCGCGCACCTTCTAGTATTAAGCTGCGAGGCTTGCGTATTTGAAGACGCTTGCTGGTTTTTGTTTTAACATCTAAAATATTCGAGTGAATACCTCTGCCTATTATCATGCAAAATGTTCAAGTTGACGTTTTTCAAAAAAAATTCATTGGATTTGCATAACATGTGGCAGCTTTTCAACAGCTAATTTCAAAACACACAGAATTTTCGCATATATAAACATCAACCTCAATGAAGTAAATGCTCCTCAAAGGGTTAATTGCACCGTTTTACTATGCACAAATGGTTAAATTGTAGAGAATATCCCCCTTTAGCTAGTACCAACATCAAAAATTGGCGGACAAAACAAAATATGCATGGCTCCATGGTGTAATGGCTAGCACTCTGGACTTTGAATCCAGCGATCCGAGTTCGAATCTCGGTGGAGCCTCAACACTGCAGGTTTTGTGACGGCATCTTGTCATGCAGTGTAAAATCCCAGGTTGTGATCGAATTCTGTCGTTCCAAGCGCAAATTTCAAAACGAAATTGTTTCACTGGCATCTTTCCCAAAATAAAAAAATAAAATCAACTCACTTTCATTTTTCGTGATGCAGTTTCAAATCTATTTCAGTTCAATATTTAAATTCGATTGTGTCATCCGTCTAAATCATACATGGACCATTTTATCAATGCCTTGTTCAAACTTTCACCCATTAACAATGTTCAAAAACGCAACAGACCTACTATAAACGTTACAAAATAAAATAAAAAACAGTTTTCTCGCAGGGTATATGCGCCACTTGTTGTTACTTTCAACACTGAACTGCCCAATTAAAGCGCCTTGTTTCTGCAAATGAAAAATGGAAATGAGGAAAACAAATCCACTGATAAGTATTGACAAAGTTAAAGCCAAGTGTTCAAAAGGACAGGTGGTAGGTTCCACCGAGATTTGAACTCGGATCGCTGGATTCAGAGTCCAGAGTGCTAACCATTACACCATGGAACCAACTAAACAAGCACGCACCTTCTAGTATTAAGCTGCGAGGCTTGCGTATTTGAAGACGCTTGCTGGTTTTTGTTTTAACATCTAAAATATTCGAGTGAATACCTCTGCCTATTATCATGCAAAATGCTCAAGTTGACGTTTTTCAAAAAAAATTCATTGGATTTGCATAACATGTGGCAGCTTTTCAACAGCTAATTTCAAAACACACAGAATTTTCGCATATATAAACATCAACCTCAATGAAGTAAATGCTCCTCAAAGGGTTAATTGCACCGTTTTACTATGCACAAATGGTTAAATTGTAGAGAATATCCCCCTTTAGCTAGTACCAACATCAAAAATTGGCGGACAAAACAAAATATGCATGGCTCCATGGTGTAATGGCTAGCACTCTGGACTTTGAATCCAGCGATCCGAGTTCGAATCTCGGTGGAGCCTCAACACTGCAGGTTTTGTGACGGCATCTTGTCATGCAGTGTAAAATACCAGGTTGTGATCGAATTCTGTCGTTCCAAGCGCAAATTTCAAAACGAAATTGTTTCACTGGCATCTTTCCCAAAATAAAAAAATAAAATCAACTCACTTTCATTTTTCGTGATGCAGTTTCAAATCTATTTCAGTTCAATATTTAAATTCGATTGTGTCATCCGTCTAAATCATACATGGACCATTTTATCAATGCCTTGTTCAAACTTTCACCCATTAACAATGTTCAAAAACGCAACAGACCTACTATAAACGTTACAAAATAAAATAAAAAACAGTTTTCTCGCAGGGTATATGCGCCACTTGTTGTTACTTTCAACACTGAACTGCCCAATTAAAGCGCCTTGTTTCTGCAAATGAAAAATGGAAATGAGGAAAACAAATCCACTGATAAGTATTGACAAAGTTAAAGCCAAGTGTTCAAAAGGACAGGTGGTAGGTTCCACCGAGATTTGAACTCGGATCGCTGGATTCAGAGTCCAGAGTGCTAACCATTACAGCATGGAACCAACTAAACAAGCGCGCACCTTCTAGTATTAAGCTGCGAGGCTTGCGTATTTGAAGACGCTTGCTGGTTTTTGTTTTAACATCTAAAATATTCGAGTGAATACCTCTGCCTATTATCATGCAAAATGTTCAAGTTGACGTTTTTCAAAAAAAATTCATTGGATTTGCATAACATGTGGCAGCTTTTCAACAGCTAATTTCAAAACACACAGAATTTTCGCATATATAAACATCAACCTCAATGAAGTAAATGCTCCTCAAAGGGTTAATTGCACCGTTTTACTATGCACAAATGGTTAAATTGTAGAGAATATCCCCCTTTAGCTAGTACCAACATCAAAAATTGGCGGACAAAACAAAATATGCATGGCTCCAGGGTGTAATGGCTAGCACTCTGGACTTTGAATCCAGCGATCCGAGTTCGAATCTCGGTGGAGCCTCAACACTGCAGGTTTTGTGACGGCATCTTGTCATGCAGTGTAAAATACCAGGTTGTGATCGAATTCTGTCGTTCCAAGCGCAAATTTCAAAACGAAATTGTTTCACTGGCATCTTTCCCAAAATAAAAAAATAAAATCAACTCATTTTCATTTTTCGTGATGCAGTTTCAAATCTATTTCAGTTCAATATTTAAATTCGATTGTGTCATCCGTCTAAATCATACATGGACCATTTTATCAATGCCTTGTTCAAACTTTCACCCATTAACAATGTTCAAAAACGCAACAGACCTACTATAAACGTTACAAAATAAAATAAAAAACAGTTTTCTCGCAGGGTATATGCGCCACTTGTTGTTACTTTCAACACTGAACTGCCCAATTAAAGCGCCTTGTTTCTGCAAATGAAAAATGGAAATGAGGAAAACAAATCCACTGATAAGTATTGACAAAGTTAAAGCCAAGTGTTCAAAAGGACAGGTGGTAGGTTCCACCGAGATTTGAACTCGGATCGCTGGATTCAGAGTCCAGAGTGCTAACCATTACACCATGGAACCAACTAAACAAGCGCGCACCTTCTAGTATTAAGCTGCGAGGCTTGCGTATTTGAAGACGCTTTCTGGTTTTTGTTTTAACATCTAAAATATTCGAGTGAATACCTCTGCCTATTATCATGCAAAATGTTCAAGTTGACGTTTTTCAAAAAAAATTCATTGGATTTGCATAACATGTGGCAGCTTTTCAACAGCTAATTTCAAAACACACAGAATTTTCGCATATATAAACATCAACCTCAATGAAGTAAATGCTCCTCAAAGGGTTAATTGCACCGTTTTACTATGCACAAATGGTTAAATTGTAGAGAATATCCCCCTTTAGCTAGTACCAACATCAAAAATTGGCGGACAAAACAAAATATGCATGGCTCCATGGTGTAATGGCTAGCACTCTGGACTTTGAATCCAGCGATCCGAGTTCGAATCTCGGTGGAGCCTCAACACTGCAGGTTTTGTGACGGCATCTTGTCATGCAGTGTAAAATCCCAGGTTGTGATCGAATTCTGTCGTTCCAAGCGCAAATTTCAAAACGAAATTGTTTCACTGGCATCTTTCCCAAAATAAAAAAATAAAATCAACTCACTTTCATTTTTCGTGATGCAGTTTCAAATCTATTTCAGTTCAATATTTAAATTCGATTGTGTCATCCGTCTAAATCATACATGGACCATTTTATCAATGCCTTGTTCAAACTTTCACCCATTAACAATGTTCAAAAACGCAACAGACCTACTATAAACGTTACAAAATAAAATAAAAAACAGTTTTCTCGCAGGGTATATGCGCCACTTGTTGTTACTTTCAACACTGAACTGCCCAATTAAAGCGCCTTGTTTCTGCAAATGAAAAATGGAAATGAGGAAAACAAATCCACTGATAAGTATTGACAAAGTTAAAGCCAAGTGTTCAAAAGGACAGGTGGTAGGTTCCACCGAGATTTGAACTCGGATCGCTGGATTCAGAGTCCAGAGTGCTAACCATTACACCATGGAACCAACTAAACAAGCACGCACCTTCTAGTATTAAGCTGCGAGGCTTGCGTATTTGAAGACGCTTGCTGGTTTTTGTTTTAACATCTAAAATATTCGAGTGAGTACCTCTGCCTATTATCATGCAAAATGCTCAAGTTGACGTTTTTCAAAAAAAATTCATTGGATTTGCATAACATGTGGCAGCTTTTCAACAGCTAATTTCAAAACACACAGAATTTTCGCATATATAAACATCAACCTCAATGAAGTAAATGCTCCTCAAAGGGTTAATTGCACCGTTTTACTATGCACAAATGGTTAAATTGTAGAGAATATCCCCCTTTAGCTAGTACCAACATCAAAAATTGGCGGACAAAACAAAATATGCATGGCTCCATGGTGTAATGGCTAGCACTCTGGACTTTGAATCCAGCGATCCGAGTTCGAATCTCGGTGGAGCCTCAACACTGCAGGTTTTGTGACGGCATCTTGTCATGCAGTGTAAAATCCCAGGTTGTGATCGAATTCTGTCGTTCCAAGCGCAAATTTCAAAACGAAATTGTTTCACTGGCATCTTTCCCAAAATAAAAAAATAAAATCAACTCACTTTCATTTTTCGTGATGCAGTTTCAAATCTATTTCAGTTCAATATTTAAATTCGATTGTGTCATCCGTCTAAATCATACATGGACCATTTTATCAATGCCTTGTTCAAACTTTCACCCATTAACAATGTTCAAAAACGCAACAGACCTACTATAAACGTTACAAAATAAAATAAAAAACAGTTTTCTCGCAGGGTATATGCGCCACTTGTTGTTACTTTCAACACTGAACTGCCCAATTAAAGCGCCTTGTTTCTGCAAATGAAAAATGGAAATGAGGAAAACAAATCCACTGATAAGTATTGACAAAGTTAAAGCCAAGTGTTCAAAAAGACAGGTGGTAGGTTCCACCGAGATTTGAACTCGGATCGCTGGATTCAGAGTCCAGAGTGCTAACCATTACACCATGGAACCAACTAAACAAGCACGCACCTTCTAGTATTAAGCTGCGAGGCTTGCGTATTTGAAGACGCTTGCTGGTTTTTGTTTTAACATCTAAAATATTCGAGTGAATACCTCTGCCTATTATCATGCAAAATGCTCAAGTTGACGTTTTTCAAAAAAAATTCATTGGATTTGCATAACATGTGGCAGCTTTTCAACAGCTAATTTCAAAACACACAGAATTTTCGCATATATAAACATCAACCTCAATGAAGTAAATGCTCCTCAAAGGGTTAATTGCACCGTTTTACTATGCACAAATGGTTAAATTGTAGAGAATATCCCCCTTTAGCTAGTACCAACATCAAAAATTGGCGGACAAAACAAAATATGCATGGCTCCATGGTGTAATGGCTAGCACTCTGGACTTTGAATCCAGCGATCCGAGTTCGAATCTCGGTGGAGCCTCAACACTGCAGGTTTTGTGACGGCATCTTGTCATGCAGTGTAAAATCCCAGGTTGTGATCGAATTCTGTCGTTCCAAGCGCAAATTTCAAAACGAAATTGTTTCACTGGCATCTTTCCCAAAATAAAAAAATAAAATCAACTCACTTTCATTTTTCGTGATGCAGTTTCAAATCTATTTCAGTTCAATATTTAAATTCGATTGTGTCATCCGTCTAAATCATACATGGACCATTTTATCAATGCCTTGTTCAAACTTTCACCCATTAACAATGTTCAAAAACGCAACAGACCTACTATAAACGTTACAAAATAAAATAAAAAACAGTTTTCTCGCAGGGTATATGCGCCACTTGTTGTTACTTTCAACACTGAACTGCCCAATTAAAGCGCCTTGTTTCTGCAAATGAAAAATGGAAATGAGGAAAACAAATCCACTGATAAGTATTGACAAAGTTAAAGCCAAGTGTTCAAAAGGACAGGTGGTAGGTTCCACCGAGATTTGAACTCGGATCGCTGGATTCAGAGTCCAGAGTGCTAACCATTACACCATGGAACCAACTAAACAAGCACGCACCTTCTAGTATTAAGCTGCGAGGCTTGCGTATTTGAAGACGCTTGCTGGTTTTTGTTTTAACATCTAAAATATTCGAGTGAATACCTCTGCCTATTATCATGCAAAATGCTCAAGTTGACGTTTTTCAAAAAAAATTCATTGGATTTGCATAACATGTGGCAGCTTTTCAACAGCTAATTTCAAAACACACAGAATTTTCGCATATATAAACATCAACCTCAATGAAGTAAATGCTCCTCAAAGGGTTAATTGCACCGTTTTACTATGCACAAATGGTTAAATTGTAGAGAATATCCCCCTTTAGCTAGTACCAACATCAAAAATTGGCGGACAAAACAAAATATGCATGGCTCCATGGTGTAATGGCTAGCACTCTGGACTTTGAATCCAGCGATCCGAGTTCGAATCTCGGTGGAGCCTCAACACTGCAGGTTTTGTGACGGCATCTTGTCATGCAGTGTAAAATACCAGGTTGTGATCGAATTCTGTCGTTCCAAGCGCAAATTTCAAAACGAAATTGTTTCACTGGCATCTTTCCCAAAATAAAAAAATAAAATCAACTCACTTTCATTTTTCGTGATGCAGTTTCAAATCTATTTCAGTTCAATATTTAAATTCGATTGTGTCATCCGTCTAAATCATACATGGACCATTTTATCAATGCCTTGTTCAAACTTTCACCCATTAACAATGTTCAAAAACGCAACAGACCTACTATAAACGTTACAAAATAAAATAAAAAACAGTTTTCTCGCAGGGTATATGCGCCACTTGTTGTTACTTTCAACACTGAACTGCCCAATTAAAGCGCCTTGTTTCTGCAAATGAAAAATGGAAATGAGGAAAACAAATCCACTGATAAGTA